>JAGPOW010002067.1:16197574-16222820 GCA_030014935.1 Caiman crocodilus | reverse complement strand
GAGGGTAGGGCTAGGATTCAGAGTGACCGAGACAAATTGAAGAATTGGGCCAAAAGAAATCTCTTGGGGTTCAACAAGGACAAGTGCAAAGTCCTGCACTTAGGACAGAAGAATCCCATACACCAGTACAAGCTGGGGGCTGACTAGCGGGGCAGCAGCTCTGCATAACACGACTTGGGGATTATAGTGGACAGAAAGATGGATATGAATCAGCAGTGTTCCCTTGTTGCCAAGAAGGCTAATGGCATACTGAGCTGCATTGGTAGGTGTGTTGCCAGGAGATCAAGGGAAGTGATTATTCTGCTCTATTCTGCACTGCTGAGGCCATGTCTGGAGTACTGTGTCCAGTTTTAGGCTCTCCCCTATGGAAAGGATGTGGATACATTGGAGCGAGTCCAGCAGAGAGCAACAGCAATGGTTTGGAGGCTGGGGCTTATGACTTGTGAGGAGAGGCTGAAGGAACAAGGCTTATTTAGTCTACAGAAGAGAAGACTGAGGTGGGATTTGATAGCGGCCTTCAACTACCTGAAGGGGGTTTTGAAAGAGGATGGAACTAGTCTGTTCTCAGTGGTGGCAGACAACAGAACAAGGAGCAATGGTCTCAAGTTGCAGCAAGGGAGATTTAAGTTGGATGTTAGGAAAAACTTTATCACTAGAAGGGTGGTGAAACACTGAAACAGTTTACCTCGAGAGGTGGTGGAATCTCCATCCTTGGAGGTTTTTAAGGCCAAAGCCGTGGGTGGAATGATCTAGTTGGGGATGGTCCTTTGAGCAGGGGGCTGGACTAGATGACCTCCTGGGGTCTTCTCCAACCCTAATTTTCTATGAGTCTATGATCCTATCACATCATTTCTGCATCATTCCACTGTCTGGACTGCAAAGAAATGGACTGTAAAGAGCTGCTGTCTCAGCATTATGAGTTGTTTTCTGAACCCCCAAAGGCAACTGGGAAAGCAGGAGGGAATTGCCACAACTCTTGTGCCTTGTAATAGAGATGGGAAGGCAATCCTGCATACCAGCAGCTACACTTAAAGGCACCTTTCAAGTGCTATTGCTCTCTTCATCATGTAGGCAAAATGTTGAGGCCAAAGACCAATGAAGCAAACATTTCACAGCAAATTTTTTTTAAGTAATTTTTTTTGTGTTCCAAGCCAAATCAACCAAATCAATTCCAAATCCATGACTCATTCAAGAACCCAGTGTGGCCCTGCTACCATCAAACATCCTGTGTCAGAGGATGTTTCACAAATATTTGTCAGAGCTTATGTGGCAAACAAGGGGAGCAGGGCCCCTTGGCTGTTTGGTTCATTGGTTGAACCGAAACAAAAGTCACTTCAGGTTGACTCAAATCAATTTTTTAAACATTCTTTCCCCAGTGTAAGAATCCCAGCCCCTGAATCGTTTTCTGTTGAACAAAACATTTTGTTATTTTTACCTTATTTCCCAGAATACATTTTGCTACATTTCAAAACAAAATGTCTGCAAAAAGTCAAACATGGAAACATTTCATAGGGGTGACATGCAGCTTGTTTGGGCTTGTTTGAAAACATTCAGCTTCCTTCAGCCAAATCAGTATGACAGATTTACCAGTAATTCACCAATCAAGTTAGGCAACCTGAATCTGCATTTTTCATTAAATAAATTAATCAATCAAAGCTTATGCCCAACCTTAGCATCCATTATGAATAGAAAAGGAGAGTAAGTAATCCTGAGAAACCCTGTGCTCCTTGCTCAGGAGGAACTTCTAAGTACCTAAATCTTGACAGCCCTCATTCAAATTTTAACCACCCCATAATCATAAAAACTCAACCTTGCCTTGTGAAAGTATTTTGTCTGAGTAAGTACTCTATTATTTTACTTACAAAGGGATGGAGATTTGCTTGAGAAAAGTCAGCAGTCTGAGCTCCTTTGAACAAAGCACTCTTGGCCCATCAGAGCTTTCTGGGGAGATACTAAACAGAAGGAACCAGATTTCCCTGTCACATTCATTCAGTGGAATTTGTCCAGTTTTACACCTGTGCAAAAGGAGCAGAATTTGGCCCCCAGACAGAGACACCCTTTGTCTTTGATAGGGTCCTGTATGGCCAGGGTGGTCTCATTCTCTTCTGTGTCCTGGAGATCAATGGGAACTTCCAGTTGATTCCTCTTTATACCTGATCTGGGAGACAGCACCATGCTTTCTCCACAACTCTTATTCTTTGCATTTGTTTTTGCTCTCTGGATCTTCTGCCATTCAAAGCACTGATACTGAGGTGGAGATGACTAGTGTATCAAAAACTGCTAAAAAGACCCTTTTGTGAATTGGGGATGAATGTAGTCTGAGGGTAGACTGATACAGCTTGCTTTAGGCTTTATCAAGTGAAAGTACCTGGCTGTTGTAGCCTGTGGGTAGAAGCCTGCTCCCACTGAAGGCAATAGCAATTTTTAATTTTTATTTATTTATTAAATTTTCCGTGTTCCAAGCTAAATTAGCCAAAACAAATTCCAAATCCGAGAGTCAGTCCATAACCTTACGTGGCCTTACTACCGACAAACATCCTCTACCCCCATCTTGGGCTTCAGATGTTTCCAAAACCTACATAGTAGGTTCTACTGTGGATGGTAGTAGGAGTATGGATGGAATAGGATGGTAGACATCCTACTTGCCGGCCCAAACCCGAGGGCTTGGGGTTTGGATGCCCCCAAATTGTGCTTGCTCTCAGCCGTAAGGCCCCAGGGGCAAGCCGGGAATGAGTTTCCAGTGTCCTACACTGAAAAAGAACCATGTTCTTCTCCACCTGAGTTCACTGTCATGAAAGGGCTGCAATGAGTTGCGCAAGAAAAATTTTGTCCTGTTGTGCCTTCATCATATATTTGTGCCACCCACATTTCCCCAGTACACACACCTCTTTTGGGAAAAACACTTTCATTCATAGGTTTACAGCAGAGTCACTACATGGAAAGTTTATTACAAAAAGTTCTCTGCCTACTTTTATCTGTATCTTTTCAGCATCCTTTTGTGGTGTCTCAGGGGTTCTGTGCCATGCTGCCTTATTTCCTCCAGATGGGAATCACTAGGGTGAGATAACATTTGGAGACCATGAGACATCTGCAGTGAGGGTGTGTTAAAGCACCAATAAAAATATCTTCACCTCTCATATTTAACCTGCCCTGCTTGTAACACTAGGCACACTAATCATCTCTGCATTGCTGCCCCTATATCTCAGGCATCACCATAATAAAGAAACCAGGCAGCTATTTATGGAAAACTAAGATTATAATGGATGTATCTGGGGCAGATTGTGTGCTGTGCACTCAGGCACTTTCCAATGAGGACAGAAAAAGAAGAAATGACCTTATATTGCAAGAAGGAGGATTTCAATTAGATATTGGGAGGAACTGTCTAACTGTGAGGATGGATAAGCACTGGAACAGTTTACCTAAGGGGACTGTAGAAACTCTGTCACTGGAAGTTTTAAATACAGGTTAGGCTTGACTGGGATTACTCCTATGGTTTTAAGGTTTACAGTTAAACTTGTTTCATAAAGGAGAAGCCCCTTTCTAGTGAAGTTTCATCCTTGTTGTCCTTGGTTAAATTGCCTTTTTCCCGGAATATAGAAAGATGTATATAGAAAGTAAATCAAACATCTCAGAGTGGCCGGTACCCGTCAGAAAGGCCACCAGAAACTCCAACCCCAGGGAGTTATGGAGAGCAGTGGAGTCCTTTTCGTTAACTGCACCTCTTAAAAATGAAAAAAAAAATTAGGCTTGAATCCATTATTAAAAAACTCATACAAATGCATCAAGGCTCTCTGCTTACAGCACCAGGAAATGCCAGGTAGCTTGTAGCACAGACTTGTGAGAGCATGCTTTGTATTCGTGCTGTGGCCATAAATGGCTTAAGAAAAACAGCAGGGTTCATGCAGCTTTGGAAACCCTCAACGTTACATGTAGCTCTGCTCCATTCAGTGATCAGAGATTATCTGCAAAGGTCAACAGTTCTTTCAGGCACGGGCTATGTTTTATACAGTTCCTGGAAGGCTAGGCCTTTGGTCCATACCTTGGGTGCCTATTGACTACTGTCATAGATAACTAATATTAATGATATGACATTATTCTCCCAATTGATAAGTCACTTAGGGCCAGATTTTGGAGGCCTAAGCTATGCTGACATTCCCAGCCATTCCAAACTCATGGGCTGGAAACTTAGAGGACTGGCTTAAACAAGTGTGGTCTTCTGAAAACCAAAATAATTCAGATTCTTTTCTTTATTTTCTGAGACTTGCTGGGGGGAAGGAGACGAGGTCAAGTCTTTCTCCACCTGTAGGAGGGCTAGAACTCTTCCCCTTGAAAATGAAAGCCGGAACATTGTACACAGGCAGCCTTTTCCATTAGCTCTATAGAGCAGAAAAGCAGGGCTATTCTGACCAGTGCCTTAGTTGTCTCTTTAAATATTTATGTTGACATGAAGAGTTGCTGAAATGGTGATTTCTTTCTGATTTATTTTGAAAGCATCTTCCTTATGAGAACTCCCCCAGAGCCAGGATCTCATTATCCCATACACCAGCATCTCCTGTAAACTTGCAAAGCTCCTTAGATTTGAAATTGTATCTCTCCAATGATGCATTTAAAAGCATTCAGACCAGAGGCCCAGCTGGCGATATTCAGCAGAGTGCTACACTGTGCTGTTTACAACAGCTGAAGTCTTGGTCCACAGTCTGCTCCCATTCACATCAGGTTTGGAGTAACTCCATTGACTTCAGTGAAGCTGGTCTGAATTTACAGTAAGGGAAATTAGAGAAAGTTTTAGTTCACAGAAGCAGAAGTAAAGAAATGGGCAGAGATCACTCAAACACCATTACTGAATAAAGAGAGTCAGAAGCAGTAAGAGCTCAGTTTTTAATGATTTTACTCTGATCAGTAACAAAGATCATAGTGACTCTTCCGTATGTATATACACATAAATACAAATGCAGGTATATCATTGGCTTGGCAGAGTTTCTCCTGATAGCCTCAAGTCTATTCTGATCAGCTTTTTATAAGTCCAGGGTCTCCTGGATCACTTAAATTCCCATAGCTGGGATTTTCCTCCCTTCTTCTAACAATAGTAATACTGTACTCAGAGATACAGCTGCAGGACACATGAACAAACCTGCACTAGGCTCATGCTAGCCAGTGTGGGTAACCATCATGGTGAAGCTGGGGCAGCACAGAAGGCCATGGCAGGCTCATGCTGCCCAAGCAACAGCCTGTGCAGCTGCAGTTTCTCTGCTGTTGGAACATGCTCCAGTTGCACCTCCCAAATGCAGTGTAAACATTGCCTCTGTGGCCTGCACCTGTGCATTTTAACCCCATTCACCCACCCCAACATTCACTATACTGCCATTACAACTACTTTTCTGAGCTCCCTCCCTGCCATGAACAGGAACATTATTTTCTATCTAATCTATGTTGCTGGATACTGCAGTGTTTCTAGTTCTCTATGAAGCCAAGGCTACTGCTGCAAAGCACTTCTAACATGCATCTCACTTCTAACCTGGAGACATCCTCACATGCTTCCAGTACAAAATGTGTCTCCTCCTACATGGAAAGGCTGCCACACTGGATTCAATGGCATGAAATTGCTTTGTCTTGGGGATATTTACCCTTGATGGGGCCAAAGTGTGATACCAAAGGCACAATATCATTTTCTATTTACTATGGAAAAAACTATGAGAGAGCCTCCTTCATTAGAAAACCCACCAAGCCCAAGGTCTGCCTGGACAGGATTTTGGGGCTATCTGTATAAGGAGCTAGCTCCTGGTCTTAAACAATACTCAAGTCTCACATGCATGTACAGCACTTAGCACAATGTGTCCTGAATCCTTTAGCCACTCACTGTCATTATCATTTACCTTGAGTCTCTGGATCAAGACACCCAGGACTGCATGCTCTCTTGTTTCTGTGGCAGACTGTCCTTTCAGTTGGCCTGTGCTATGTGTCACCTCTTGGAGAAATGGCTATTGCCAAATGGACTTCCTAACAGGTCAAGCAGGACTGCTTTTACTCCAGTTCTTACAGACTGAACAGTCCCCATCTTGCTGAGGGTTACTGCAGTCTGATTTCCACTGATATCCCATTGTACATAGCTTTAGTGCCTTTCCCCACCTGTGTCTGTTCTAGATGAAGGTGTGAGGAAGTCCTTACATTTAGCTTTCTTCCATCCCCAAAGCCCTGAATCTCCCTCCAGTCATGAATAGGGAATGTATTTGACCTGTTGAGAAATGTTCCACATGCCACTAACAACTGAAGCCCAGCCCAGATGCCCCTCTGCTGCTCACTGAACTGGACTAAGGCAAACCCACAGCACTAGGTTGGGGAATGACTTTTTCTCATGGGATCTGGGTTTTACATTGCAGCTTGGAACTGAAACTGCAGGTGGACTGTTTTAATGAGCACCTGGAGTGGTTAGTGGTAGACACATCTCTCCCACTGGGTATTACTCTTCCTTTTCCTGCCCTCTGGCTTCCTCAGGCCTCCTACACAACCCAGTCTAATTTACTGCAACAGGCAGAACTCCTGGCCCAACCATAAAACGCCTGCCATAAAGACAGTGGCTTTGAAGGGTTGCTCAACTGGGACTAGAGTGCTAAATAAAGATATGCAGCTGTACGCTCAGAACACTGGTTTCTATTCTAAATTAAAACACCCTATTAAGGCAATAGGAAATGGCTTTGGTTTTTGGACCCAGCTGGATCCTCAGATCATCTGACAATGATACACCCATGTCAGACTAGCTGGCTTCTTATGAACACCTACATATCCCATTGTGTCACACCAGTAAGAGAACCTGGGCTGTACAGGCAGCTATTGTATTCCTGGGATGGTTACAGTTACTGAGCTTCCAGCAACATCTGCTATATGCAACTGTTGCTTGGCAATATAGGCTTAGTGTCAGATCTTTCAGCTCTTCCCCCTGTGAAGAACCGCATTGACTTCTGTAGGACAAGTCAGGGCAGTAAGAGGTACAAAAACAGGCTCTCTTTGCTGCTGGGATGTTAAGCATCTTTGAAATGGTTCAAATTCATGGAGTAACCCACAGCCTGATACTGCGTAGCAAAGTGCCTGTCCCTACCCAAGTGGTAGGAGCTCATCAGAATGATGAACTTAAGTACAACACTGGGATCAATTTGAGACAGAGACTGTCATAAATTTCAACAGCAAAGGCTGCCCAGCAATGGCACATCTGAGCGCATGCTAGTTGTAATGTATCAAGTCTGGATTCTGATCTTGCCTACAGGGGTGTAAACCCAGCATGACTCCATTCACTGCAGTGGAGTTGCCTGGAATTTACACCAGTGTAAGAAAGAACAAAATCTGACCCCCAGTATCTCACAATCAGAAGCACAAGTCTTAGAGTATGGAGACAGTCTGTAGTTCTCTGTCTGCTGGGTAAATAACAGGGCCCAATGCAGCTTGTACAAAAAAAAGAAGAGAGAAAAGACACTGATGTTTGCTAGCTGAAGAGTCCCTCAGCTGGCACCAAGTATTCCTGTGGAGGTAGGAAATGGCATAGGCAGAGCTTTCATAGTCACAGGACAACTCAAAGCAAAGGGATTTGCTGCAGGACAGAACAGGGCGGTGACAGGTTTTTCACACCGAAATATAAAAGGGGACTGACTAGGCCAAAAAGTTTGAGTGTTTCTTGAGTCTGTCACTTCTTCTGCCTGGGTCCTCTTCCCAGTGCTGGCCACTGTATACCAGCCACGGGGGTCCCGTGGGAAGCTAAGACCACTCTGAGGAACAGGACAGGGGCTTGTTTTAGTCTGCCAGCCGTGAATGAATTTCAAATCAGATTAAGCTTGCAGATCTGCAAACATGATGGGAAGTTCATTCTCAAGAAACAGCAAATGTATTTGACCTGGTTTCACTAGAAAGTGAAAAGCTTTTAGCCTTAAAAAAATAAAATAAAATCAAAGGTCACTACAATGTACAATGTGCAGCACCCCCTCCCACCCCACCATGCTCAAGGACATCCCTCTGCCACTCCGCATGCTATGTCAGGTCTCCTCCAGGAAGGCTACAATGACACTACTTCTGCAAGCTGCCACCACACAAAAGGAGAAACAGGAGCTGTTGGAGAAACAAGCAAAAGTGAGTCAGTCCCATTGGCAGGCAACTAACTGGAAGGAGGCAAAAATGGAAATATCTCCTCCAACACTACTTAGCTGCCCTGTAGAAGAGTGGAAATAGCATTGGTGCTGGCCAAAACAGGTTGAAAAGTGGAAACATTTTTGCAAAATAATTTTTAAATAATTTTTTTCACAAAACATTTTCTCTTGCAAGTCCAAAAATGTACTTACTGCACAGTAAGGCGTCTACACGTTCATTACTGTGTAGTAACTAATTGGGTGTAAATTTGATACCTGCCTGATGCAGGTATCAAATTTATGCCCAAGTTGGTGTAAGTTGCCATAGTTACTGTGCTGTACAGGCATATACATGTAGACACCTGTACTGCACAGTAATTTTCGTTGCTTTGTAGTAACCTAAAGTACTGTGCAGTAAATGTGCATATGTAGACACACTCAGTAATAATCTCCCCACAACTAACTAAGGAATCCTGTCCATCTAAGAAACCTCTTGAAGATTCTGGATCACCGATGAAGCTATAATCCCGGCAAGGATCTGCATAGGAGACCTTGTCCCCTAGTCTGACTAACAGCTGCTGGCCACAGTATGTAAGGCTCATGAGTTTGATACAGTAGGAGTGGCCTCTATCAGACAAAAGGTCACATGGCTCCCTGGTCTAACTCCATTAGTTATGCTCTACTATGGTCTATGAAATTGCTGAGGGGTCAGACTGGGATGCAGGAAATAGTGCTGCTTGACTCAAGCTGCACCCAGTCACTCTAAATCCTACCCCACAGCTCCAGAATAGCTAGATGGCTCTGTTAAAAATGATAGTCTGTGAAGCAGCAAATAAACTTGATTCTGACTCATCAATAAGCTTCACTGTGAACTGGGTCAGGCCTCAGTTCCTAAGACCAAATATGATGACCTACTTTATGTAAAGTTCAGGTCAATGGGTTTACTCCAGTGCCATCATTTTTGGTCTCTCACTGCCTTCTGCAGGTGGTTCAGATGAGGTTACTGCTATTCCTATACCCCTAGAGAAGAGATCTGGGAATACCTATGGACTCTTTCAGAGGCTAGCCCCCAGGAAGGAATCCTAATAGAGGTGCCTGGTAAGGGCAAGTATATAAGTCTAAATGATACTGATGCAGAAAGGAGGAACCATTATTCTAGTTCTGGTTCCAATCCATAGCACTGTTTTGTAAGCTAAAGTCAAACAGGTCAACAGGAAATACTTACCAGGATCTGCCTTAGATTTTATCAGACTCAGGTTGACCAGTCATTTCAGTCCTGAAAGAAAAAACAAGTTCAGACAAACAATAAGTGTCAGGAAACCAATCAACAAGATATATAGGAAAAATATCTGGAGGGGGTGGATGTCATTTAACTGGTCAGCCCTTGACAAAGCTGCACTGTGCGCATATTGGGTGGGTGTTGCTTTCACACTCTACTGCTGGGATATTTTATTACATATCGTTCCCTTCTCATTGCCACAGGCTCAGAGAACTTTTCAAGGTCACTACTTCCACACTGGTGCTTAAGTTTTGATCTTATTTACATTGGTGTAGCTCCAGAAGAAATCCATGGACTTCAGTACAGACTCTGCTGAAACCAGAGTCAGACTTTTGCCCAGCTGGGGCTCATTGCAGCAAGCCACCATCTTTGTGGCTCAGGTTTTCAAAGCAATGTATGGCATGTAGATGCCCAATTCCCAATTGTTTTAATGAAAATAAGGAGTCCAAATCTCTGAGACAGCTGTGAAAATCTGAGCCTATTTGTCCAATAATTGCTCACTTGCTGCTGAGATATTATTACCAGGAAGTCTGAACCTCAGGGATAAATTTCAGCTCTCTCTGCAAAGCACTATGGGACCTCTTATTTAGTTGCCACCAGACCTGGAAGAAGGGATTTGAAGTTCCCTGATCTTCAGCACTGGATTCAGAGGCTGTACCCCTAACTCCCATGCTCAATAGCTACCAATGGCCCTTTCCTCCAAGAATTTGTCCAATCCCTTTTTGACTCTGGCTAAATGTCAGCTTCCACAACATCTTGTGGCAATGAGTTCCACACTTTAATTACACACTGTGTGAAAAAACTTCCTTTTGTTAGTTTTAAACAGACTACCTACTAGTTTTATATTGTGTGAGAGAGAGAGAGTAAATAATAAATTCTTATTTACTTTCTCTTCACCATTTAGTGTTTTGTAAATCTCTATAATTACAGTGTATCAGAGCAGACTTGATTAGAGTCTGTTGGAGCGTAATAATTACCTTGAGCCTTGTGCATGTCATGTATCAGTGTCCCTGCACTTCAAAATGGTGGCGGAGGCAAGTTCAAGCACTCCCACCACTATTTTGAAGCACAGTGACACTGATACACAAGATGATACAGCACTTTAATTAGTGCAGCTTTCAGAGCCACTAATTAAAATGTACCCTTCCCCCACTGCACGTGTAAAAGCGCCCAATACACCTAGCTTCTTTAGTCTCTCCTCATATGGAAGCTCCCCTCTCCCCCCATCATCCTTGTTTTCCCTCTCTAGTTCCTCTACATCCTTTTTGAGGTGTAGGGACCAAAACTGGGCACAGTCTTCAAAGAGTAGATGTACCCTGGATTTATAAAGGGACATAATGGCACTTTCAGTTTTGTTTACAATTCCTTTCTTAGTAATGCTTAACATTTTACTTATACTTTTGAGAGCTGCTGAAACCTGAGCTGACATTTTTAGCAACTGTCCACAATGACTCCCAGATCGCTTTCCTGTGTGGTAACAGCTAATGCAGAGCCCATCATTGTGTAGGTAAATGTATAATTTCCTGAGTGAATGGCATTTTGGGAGAAAGGCTCACTTGGCAAAGCCTTTCCAGTGATATGATCAGTGTGGGTTGATGTTATTAATCAAGGCTTCATGCCCATGTAACATGACCAGCAGTCCTCCCTCCTTTTCTGACTCTGTGGTTATTTAACTCCAGGAGAAGTCTGCCATCATAAACCAGGAGGTATTTTGTAGGTTTCAAGAGGATTACTTCAGCTATTGAGATCACTTGGTGCTGGTAGCCCTGGAGACAGAGCTGACTTCCTTCCTAAAGGCCAGTTCCAGCTGACTTCCTCCAGCAGCCAGTTTCCCACTGAGAATGGAGAAGCCCCAGGGAGATAATTGCAGGCCCCCATATTCTACATATGAAATCATGGTCAAACTTCCTCCTTCTTCAACAGTCTTAAAGGATCAGAAGGACTTCACAGTATTCAGTAGCAAACCATTAAGATGATTTAGTTCAGGGGCGAGCAAAATGCAGCCCATGGGCCGGATGTGATCTGCCAAGCCATTCTATCTGGCCTGTGGGGCCCCTAAAAATTTTAGAAAATTAATATTAATCTGCCCTGGGCTGTCTGTCATGCGGCCCTTGATGGCTTGCCAAAACTCAGTAAGTGGCCCTCCACCCAAAATAATTGCCCACCCCTGATTTAGTAGAAGCCCATTCAGCCCCTTCAATTGTAAGGGCCTTAGTTTCCTCAAGTGCAAATGGGGAATTTCCTCCAGCCCCCAGCTTCACATGGGAACAGGAGGCTTAATTTGTTAGTATTTGTACTGAACTTTGTTATGATTGGATGGAAGGAATGAGAGAACCCTTAAATCTAATTATTTAATAGACTTTGCTGAACCATTTCAGTGCACCATTTAAACAGGACTCTAGCTAGACAGGATTAACTACAGCTTGACTGGCCAGCATGAACCAAGCCAAACCATATTATAAATCATTTGTGATACTATGAGCAACAAGCAGGCTGAAAACGACTGTGATACTATGAGCAACAAGCAGGTCTAAATGGCTGAAAACAGCAGCATATGACTCCATCAACATTACAGTCCTGTTTAACTGGTCGTAGTCATACATGTACGTTACTCAAGTCTGCTCCAACATGCATGTACGTCTTACATAGAATACTGTACCTGTACATGTACAATGTATATATACAGTCTTCTATTTAAGACACACCAGAGCGCACATACACACATGCACAAATCAAGCTCTCACAATCATGAAATGCTATAAACATTCTTAGAATGTATATGCATAAGAGATGAAGCATAACTCCTCCCAATTATTTTATATAAACAAATGGTATGAGAGTTTCTTTGTGTTTTTCCCCTACCCTTTAGCCCCTGCTTCTCCAATGATTTTCTTGCTATTCCATATATCAGATCTTTAATTTCTCTGATTTCGCTGGAAATCTTCAAAGACAGTGGCATGACAATAGGATAAGGTTTGGAAAGGTGCAACTCAGGATCTAACAGAGACATTTACCTGTTGAATTTTAGGTCAGTATTTCCCATTACCTAAAGACTGGGAAAGTTGTGGATCAGGTGGCCTCAATAATCAGCTTGGGTACTACAGTATTTCTGGGTTTCAGTAGTGCTCCCAACATGGTAAGCACTGCCCCCTTATTTGATTTGAAATAAATCTGTTCTCTTTGCAGTTCACCTTAAAAGTATAGTCTCCCTGTCTCTCATGATATTATGAGATGTACAGTGTAATACAGAATATCATACAGAACGTGACACAGCACGTGTTTGCTAGACGTAACAGAGACTGTGCTAGAGTAGACTCGGAACCCAGCTACCCAGGTGTAAATCCTGAGTCATTTCAGGGACAAGGTTCACACTGGTGCTCCTAAAAGTAGAATCTGTCCCTTTGTACCCCAGCTGAGAAATGAGGGCCTGATTTTTAAAGAAAAGCCTATAGGCAGAAAGAATGATCAAAGCCAAGTGATGTTCTGCTGAAATATCAACCAACCGCAGCACTGAAGATTAATTTTCTCTTCTGTCCTGTATTAGGAAGAAAATGGTTGTTTCCTCAATCTCAATTTTTTTATAGTACCTGAGATAACAGCAAGTACCTGTCACCTGTTTAGAGGAGGGAGAGCTCCCATTGGGAATTACATATGACCGTGTGTGTGCTCCCTGCTTGTAAAGAGACTACGTTATGTGCCACATACATAAACCAGATACTTTAATTATGGCATGCTATACTCAACATCCAACTTTCATTCCACTGCCCTTTCAACTTATTTCCTCTGTCCCCTACGTCCGTACCTGACACTGCCACCTACTGTAAACTGCCTCTATGCCATACCAGCACTAAGCTGCTGCAAGGTTCCTTGCAGTCAATCTTTTAAAAGATTTATCTACTTTCCATCAGTAACAGAGAAACAAATGGATGAGATCAGCAGAAATGGCAAGTACAAATGGGCATGAAAAAGCATATAGAAGAGCCACAGATCACTATAGCCCAAAGTGTGGCCAGGAGGAATCGTCTTTACCATTGGCCCTGATGTTGCCTCCTGGGAATGGTGGGGTGCTGTCTTCTCCGCATATGTACATCTGTGTCTCCTGTCTCCTGCACTGCTTGTTCTGGAAGCAGGACCAAAAAAAAAAAAAATCAAAAAAAAAATCAGAAGATACCTATGTTGATAAGCTACTCCTAGCCTACAGTAACTCCTGTCCACTCCTACTTTCTCTATATGCAAGAAATGGTCTTGCATTGTCAATCACTGATGCAAGTGAACTGCTGCTGGAGGCCAGGAGTCTTCCTACAATCCTTCTTCTGCTCGAAGACCTGCACCTCACAGGAAGCTCCTGCAAGCTGGGTAGATAGCCTGTAACAGGGGGCCTTCCCTGGTCCAGTTTGATGTTGGTCTGCCCACCTGTCTCTGGGCTAACCACCCGTCTCTCTCTCCTGCCATGCCTTGATGATAAAAGATCATGATGTTATTCAAATGGGAGGATGCCCATTTAAGACCTCAATGACTAGGAGTGATTTCCCCAGCTCCAGACCTTTCCCTACACTGGGGCCCATGCCTTGCAGATAGCATCCCAGGCAGCTAAGTTCACCAGTAACCCTCTACGACTGTGGTCCCCTCTCTGGGGCCTTTGGCCTCCCTAGGCCCTGGCCTCGCCCTTCAGGCCAGTTGGAATCCTAAGCCTCTTGCTCTGGGTTGTGGGCCCCTGGCCCTTTGCCCCTCTTGGGTCCTTGCCCCAGTTTGGGTGCCTTGCCTTCTTTTAACCCTCACAACTCTGCTGTATCAAATGAACCTCAGCCCTCTCATTGTTCTCTCTACTCTGAGCTCTCTCCAGCCAGGACTGTGCGGGGGATGGAGGTTTTCAGGCACCCCCTACCCGCCTTTTACTAGGGAAGTTCATTGCACTGGCATTTCCTGGGGCTGCTGTGCCACTGGCAGTCCCACCAGGCCTACATACCCTGGTAGGGTGCACTTTTAGGTTGTGCCCAGGACCTGGGGCCTCCTCCATCCCCATAGCACCAGCCCATATCTCTATGATTTTGTGAATCTCAGCTCAGTCAGCTGATGTCTCTCTCACTGAAGCCTGCAGCAAACTGCTGGTTCACTTCATACATATATATATCTTGGGTCTCAAAATGGCCACCATCATCAAGCACCTGGCTCTGCCTGCTCCAGTCCTTAAAGTGGCAGTCTCTTTTCATATTTTCATGAGGATTGTTTGGTTTGGTTTGGTTTGGTTTGGTTTGGAGAGCACTACATCTCAGCAGCCTTCTCATTCCTCTAAGACCCAGGAAGGGTCTAGGAGGCTAGGATTGAGACCAACTCTACAGATGCTTGAAAGGTGGGGTTAAAGGCTTGCAGATATCATCACAGTTCTTGTGCTCTTGGGAGACCAAGGTCTGACCACTGTGATGCTGGAGTCCAAAGGGGTGAGGGACCCATCATTCTGATCTGCTTCCCTCTCCACATAGGCCAGCAGAGCTTGTCCTACCCAAAATGGAGATAGTATATACCACATCCTTTCAAAGCCTCCAGCAAGGACTGTACATTCCCAGAGCTCCCACAAGGGTGGGGAATCTTCAACTATATAACAGGCTTTTCAGGAATCTGGATAAAAATATTAAGCAGAAGAGGAAACCCACATAACTTAGGCTTCCTCTTCTTTAACATACCCAGCACAAATTCTCTGAAGAGCTTGCTGGGTAGCATGGTATTCATTAAACAGGATTCAGCATATCTGCATGTGTTTTGTGAGGCTCTGGTGACTCATTCATTGACATTCAAAATTTTACTCAATGAATGGGACCCCCAAACAGCTGGCCTTCTTTACAGTATCTATAAAGTATCCAGAATAGGAACTAATAAAGCTCTAAAACTAGCTACCTAATTCACTGCTAGATTTGAACCCCTTCTTCACAGTCAAACATGTATCTGCAATGGATTCCACATGCACATGATGCCAAACATTCAGCAGAACTGGTTGAAATTTTTCTGCCATTGACATGTAATGGTCTTTGTTAAAAACATTTTTTCTTGGTGGTCATTTGTTTTGCAGATACTGTCCAGGAAATATATGGAAACCCAACACTGAACATTTTTTACATACTAATTTTGGAATTTTTGGAAATTGACCGTTTTAACCACAGAGTGATTCTTTTTTTTGTTGTTGAAAACAACTCACAGGGAATGTTAAGAAAAGCAAGTCCTTACATTTTTTAATTTTTTCCCTACAAAAGGACATTTTTACCAGCTCCAACCTTTATCCTAATAATGCAGATCAGCCTTGAAATGCTGTGACTACTAGAAACCTAGGATGCAGTTGAACCAAATTCAGCCTCTAGTATTTGCAAAATACTGACAGTTGTTTTCCCCAGTATTCAACCAGTTTTTAGTTCCTCTGTAATGTTGGTCTCCTGGCTCAAGGTTCCTTGGGTGAATTTGATATCTTTTATTAGACCAACCCAAATGGTTGGAGAATAGCTATTAAGCAAACTTTCAGGTTCAAAAACCCTTTGTCAGGCTAAGGAAGTTTCAGCAGTTGGTGTGTGCTCTTCAGCATTTCCATCTGAAATGAGAACTCATTTGCAAGGGCTAGAGCTTATTTGGGATCAAAAGTGAATGACGCATCTTTAGATCAGGCAGAACAGCGAAGTACTGCGCAGTGAAGGCAAACAGCCTCAGCACTCTCACACCTCAGTCAGAATCTTGAGCCAAAGCGTTTCCATATTCTGATACCTAATAGTGGTTTACCACAGAGCAGCACTACAGGCTTGGATCAACTGTCTACTGAGCATGGCTACAAGGACATGGGATGGACTAAGATGGAGGGAATCACTGTGCCCAGGTGAATGCATACTTGACACAGATCCTTACTAGGCCAACACAGCAAAGGCAACACTACACTTGAATTCCCAAAGTTCTTCCTTCTGGCCTTACTCTCCCCCAGATGACTATCTTCAGAGAAATGTCCATTTGTCCAGCAGATTATGCTAATTGAGAGGAAATCACAATCTATTGCTGGGAGGCCTAGGCACTCGTGCTGCAGGAAGTAAAGCCATGTGTACTTTGTCCATTACTCTTGGCATATAAAGTGATTACACTGAGCTGGAGCAGGCGTTTTCTATAGCTGTTTTCCCACTGATCAGCCCAACTCACCAATCTCAGCCATGATACTCTCAACGCCTCCAGAAGGAGTTGTTTTCTCCTGTTTTGAAACAAAAACAAAAACAAAATAACCTCAGATGGGTGCCCTCTCACCCCAGCTCTTTGCTCCAAGTGGGATGGTAACAGGCACATAGGATTTAATAATGATGACAACAACAAATGTTATGGCCTCAGTTGCAAGGAATGTAGAAGCCAGGACTCCCTGAACTCTGTCTATTCAGCAGAGAGCAGTGATACGGACAACAAACTAATAGAGTTCTCCAACTACGCTACTACGCGTCTTGCACAGAACCAAAGCGCCAACTCAGGCAGACCTCTTGTCAGCATGGTGGCCCAAGAAGCAACATCTGAATGAACCAGCACACCAGGCTTGTTTGCTGCAGGGGCCAGCTCAGTTTCCTTCAGAACTCGGTGGCGGAAGAACAAGCTTCCCCATACCCTTCAAAAGGTATCGTTAAAAAAATAACACAAGAAACAATAAAGAACAAAATACCTTCCTGAGCAGCTACTGCTCTTTAACTGGTTCTTTAAGGTCTTTGATGTAACACAAGTCTTCAGCATCCAAGGATTTCACTGCTGTTGTTAGTAAGCACTCATGCAGCAGTGAGGGTACTTAATATGGTACATATGTTTAATAAATGACACCTTCCCCCAACAGTGCTGTGTTGCAAACTACAGCCGTTTGTGGATGTAACAGAGACAGATCACAGACCCTGCTGCTCTGAAAGACTGGACTTCTACCCCCGGAGTTAGCAATTAGCAATACAGCAATAGAATTACCAATATAGAGTTTCTGATGCACAGTAAAGATATTTCAGTTCCAGCCAATAGAGGGCAATGGTGTGCACAGACGCTAGTCTAGTCAATTCATTATGGCTTGTTCTGTGAGGTCAATGATTAGCCTCCAGTGCTATGCACCTCTAGTTCAGAGTGCAAGGCATAAACCAAGAAAAGTATCAAAAGGGGAGGTGGTCCTAACTGAAGCAGGATGTTCTGCGTTTGATCAGAGTTCCTCAGAGGAAATATTCTGCTTTTGTGACTCCCCTCACCCCCAACCCCATGCACTCGTGCTGGAGCATTATCTGCTTGTTATTTGGCACAGCAAAGGTAAGAATCTGTGCAGTTGGATCTAATTTTAAAAATAAAAAGCCCAGAAACTTTAGAGAAAAAAAGAAATGTTAAAAAAAGAAAGTCCAAATATTTGACCTACAAAACAAAACTCAGTTTTTCCCAACTTTAAAAAAAACAAACTCTCACTTAGTGGAATCAAGTGGATTCATGAACTGCATTCTTAGCATTGTCCACCTCCAATTTTAACTTTGAGCAGTGATTCTCAGCCAAGGGGCTGCAGCACCATGGGGTACCTTGGGATACTTTCAAGGGTGCAGCAGGGTGCCACACAATGTGAGGTGGGCATATGATTCACAACATAAACCCAGAGATTTCAAAGAGGAATCCCTAGTGTCAAAAGCATTGTGGCCTGTTGTAGGCTTTCTGCGTCCCTTGGAACAGAAATACTGTTCTATTATTCCTCTGTAGTCAAAAAAGAAGTGAAAGCTCAGAGCTGGCATTTTACAAGAGGTGCCTCAAGATTAAAAAGGTTAAGAATTGCTGACCCAAACAGGAAACACTCCAGAATGGGACTCTGTCTTTCTATGTGCCTGTAGATTACCTAGCACAATAAGACTCCAGTCAAGATTCAGTAGCATAACTAGGAGCTAGCAAAGGGGGCACCCATCCTAGGTACAGATTTCAGGAGACATCAGAATGGTGGACCTAGGGAGCCTTGGTCACAGGGGGTGCTGAAGCCGCTACTTGGGGAGCCTGCACTGCAGATACTTCTACTTTGAGAAGCTCCCTGTTTGGGTAGCCCAGGTCTTTGAGTCTCTAGGTGAGTTAAGACTTGCTCAGAACCTCCTTCCATTCTGCTCAGGGCACCAAAATAGTTATGTCTCTGGATATGTCTTGACACTGCTATAATATAAGGAATTCTTATAACTAGTGGAATCTAATACCTGTGCTGCCAACAAGAACAGAGTCTATCATATAATTGCATAAGCAATATTTTAATTGTAAAATCCTTTCTGGTTTTCCTATGTGTCCTGCTTATACTGTAAGCTCTTAGGCAGTGATGCCTCCTAGAAAAGGCCTGGGATTGGGGCTCAGGAAGGCAAGTTATATTCCCAACCCTGCCACTGGCTAGCTGGATGAGCTCTGGGAAATCAATTTGCTACCTGTAAAGCAGGCACAACAGTGCTGACCTCCTTTATGAAGTGATTTCAGATCCATTAGATAGATGCCATGTAGGAACTGGGTGTCCTTGGGATATGGACTATATTTATCACATAATCGGTATGAGTTAAGTCCACAACTAGCCAGGGTTCGAATTACACTCCGGCTCTTGGGTGGGGGTCTGCGGTGTTGGCAGCCAGAAGCCTGAAGGAGCCGCTGGTGCTGCTGCCTGAGCTGCTTAGAAAGGTGCAGAGTGGGCCAGGGGCTCTTGTCTTTTATGGTGGGGGGGAAGGGCTCAGCCCTCCCAGTTTTTTAACCCTGTGATTAGCCCTTGGTAATGGTTGCATTATGTACATTTTTGCCTTTATAGGCCAATTCCCTCCTACTATCATGCATGTCTATGGACGAGTTCAACAGCTTGGTTTCCAAAGCCTTTAACAGCTTATTCCTCTTTTGGTAATAGATCTGGGAAAGAAGTGGAAGGGGGGACTCCCCTGGAGTTGGTATTCTCTAATCTTACTCTCAGCCTGGCTATAAAAGGAGTCCCTCTATGCTTGGAAAAGCTCACATTAACTCCATCAGTTTCTTTCATTTCCAAATGCCCCATAACTAAATGGGTTTCCTTGAATGTGACTTGCTGCTGGGGCCTGTAATTCTTACTAGCGTAGGAAACGTGTATAGTTAATCAGGGATTGACCTTTGGGGAAGGGAAACCGCAGCTACTTTTGGCATCTGCCTCCTATCTTGGGTACTTGCTGATTGCTGCCTGCCACCAGGAGGATCTCTTAATCCCTGCTTATTACTCATACTATGGGCACAGGATTTAGATAAGCACCTAGATGGATCCAGTGATAAATGGAAGTGAAACTCTGAACTAGTGCTTGTCCTGGACCTAGTGCACTGCCCTCCAGCTTGTAAATCTGACTGCTTTTTTAACAGGTTAATACTGCACTGTAGGGGATACTTGACAAGGAGGGGAAAACATACAGCACAGATGGTAAAACTATAGCTAATCACTATCCCTGCTTGTATCTCCAGAAGGCCTCCTTTTGGCAAGAGATGCGGCATGGCATTAACTTGACCTATATAGATTCAAGGCTTCTAAGAGCTTTTGTATTTATGAAGCCATCAGGTTGGATATCAGATTAGATCACATCGGTGTTGCCCTGAATTCCTGTGAGGGCCTGACTGTAACTAAATATTGCCCATTTTCAACAGGG
Organism: Caiman crocodilus; assembly: GCA_030014935.1. Taxonomy (NCBI): domain Eukaryota; kingdom Metazoa; phylum Chordata; order Crocodylia; family Alligatoridae; genus Caiman; species Caiman crocodilus. The sequence goes on along the minus strand of JAGPOW010002067.1, from coordinate 16,202,808 downwards.
CACTAGTCCATATACTGCTTCAGCCTTGCCTGTAGGAGCAGGAGTCCAAGATTCCTTCACCACTGCTCAGAGAACATGTGCTACTGCATACAGCCCTTGGTGTATGGCTGTAGCTCACAACGAGGACACTGCCAGGAACAAATTTAAAGCAAAAGCTGGTTTTCAGATTTTCAGTCACCAGTAGACGCACTCAGGGCTTTCACTGGTGGCTTCACTGATGTGGTTAAGAATGTCGAGCTCACTTAGTCATTGTAGAAACAAACAGAGAGACTAGACTGCGGGTCAAATCACCTGTCTTTGCAAGAGCAAAATTTCAACCAGAGCATTCAAGCAGATAAAGGGCTGGAAAGAGGGTCAGAAACACTGATAGTGTCAAACCTAGAATAGCAAACTCTGTATGAAGGCAAACATGTACTGAGGAATGGCAGCGATGCTCACTGACACAGAACAGGCCAGGATTACCACTTACATTGTGCCTCATAGGTTAATTAACTTTGAATGTGCACAGGTGCAAGCCCACTGACTTCCATGGAGCTGTGCCCACCCAATCCAGTGGAGAATGTAGCCTGGAGCATTCACCCTCACATGCCTGTCTGCCAAACATGCTGCAGCATGTTAGACACATGTGAACACAAGCATCTGTTTCTCTCTGTCCCCTCTCATTGGTATCGTCTTTGGCATGGCATCTTGGATGCCAGAGTCAACAGACTGATTTTTGTTCAGACTTTTCACTGGCTTCTAGGGGCAGGAGAAAGAAAGCTGCCATCTGCTTACTGTTCCCACACTAGTCTAGAAGCTGTGGTGGTCCTCTCAGAGAGCAGACATTACAGAAGCCTCTTCTTCCTCCGATTCAGCGCAAACAGAAGGATTGCAGGGACAGGCTGGGCATTAGGTGAAGAAGGAAGCAGCAACATCACTACTGGGCTCACCTCTTCCAAACAGCCCCTCTCCTACCCCCTGAACAAGCGTCCTTCTTGACCTCCCTCCTCTTCTCTGCCTCCCTGGGGCCTCCTCTGCTCTTACTTCTCCTGCTGTCTGAAAGTAATGGCTCACTGTTCCTTTCATCAAGCTCTATCACTACTAATTGCCTCCATTTGGATTACAGACTCATTTTCTTCTACCCATTGTTCCTGCCAGACATTTGATTCCTTGCTGAACTGCACAGATCTTCCCCATCTCTCTCATATATATCTTCTCCAACACTTCATAATCTACCAAGTTGTTTTCTCACTCTTTCTCTCTGCTTTATGGCTTCCATATTTGTTAGCCTTCTTCCCACTGCTCCAGTCCTCCTCCTGCTCCTCTCTTCTCTCTTCTACTGGAAGATTTGGTGCCCCATCACCTCACCATCTCCTTGATCACCTTCATCTCCTCCCTAGACTTTTCTCAGTCTCTTCCACTTGCTCCTGGGGAAGTTGTTCTGTTTCTGGTCCTCCCAACATGCCCATTCTTTCCCTGTCCTCCTCACTTCCTCCCCTTGAATTTCTCTGACAGGATCCTTAACAACGCCCTCCCCTGTTTTTCTCTATCCTCCGTATCTCACTGATCTCCTTACCTCCTGGCTCTCACCATCATCTGCTGGCCTCTCTATAGACTAACTTTCCCAGGTGCTCAAGCCACAGCAGCAGACTCTTCCTACTCCTTTGGTCACAGTCAGCCCTTCTCAATCTCCTCTTTAAAGTACACTTCATTGGTTATCTCTTTGGGTTTCCATTTTCTGCCATCCTCCTCTCCTAGATCTGCATCCTCTTTCTTAGGCAACTCTCTTCAACACCTGCACTTCATCTTGGGCAAGTTCAGTTGTTCCCAGGATTTCCAGCTGTACCACCCACATCACCCCTCTTGAGAATCCGTTCAGAGATTCTCCTTTTCCTCATTGTGCCAAATCTCAGCACCAACTTCTCATCCTTGGAGCTCATTCTCAGCCTCCATCCCAGCTCTCACTGTTTCCTATTGTCCTACACCTGCCCAGGTTCTTCCATTGTCTCCAAGTTTCAGCTTTGTGTTGCCCCTTCATAATGCTTGGAAAGGCTACTGTGCCCTTCTTTTAAAACAGTCCTCTGTTCAGCCTCTCATTGCTGATTTGCTTTCCCCTGCTCCCCGTCTCATGCCTGCACCTCATTTGTGTTAGTTGGCAAGATCTCTTGAGTTTTTAAGGCTCCTTGTAGCATCAAGACTAGCATATTAATATTTATTTGAATTGTGCCTAGAGGTCCCCACAGAGTACACCCTAAAATGATCCATGCTGGGCATATGCCAATAGGCAGACCCAGGACAGAAAGCTCATTGGGACATGCCCAGCATCACATGCCCAGCATCTACATTTTGGAGTGCAGTGTGCTCAAGCAGGCATGCTGGGCTTCATTGTAGCTCTCCTTAATGACATCTGACAGTGGGGTAGGGATTTCTTATGTGGCTGGCAACGATCACACAGGGAGTCTGTGGGGAAGTGGAGAATGGACTTAAGATCTACACAGCCTTAACCTTGACACAGTCCTTCCTACTGAAGGCCATGTTTCAACTGAATCCTAAAAGGAGACCAGTTGGTTGCCATCTCCTTCAGCATCCACAAAACATGTACTCCTTCATTCCAAAAGTCAATCCTTCCCCATCTTGACAGGGTCATCTCTGACCTGCCAAAAGGAGAAGGCCCTTCACACCTCTGCTATCCTAATCCTACATAGCCTGGTAAGGGCTTTCCTATAGCTTTACTTCAGCAGTTCGATTTCTCATGTCTCTCACTGTCAGTGTGCTGTTACAAGGCTCTCCCCACTTCATCAGCAGTTTTCACTGCTACGACAGCTGTCTGGAAGCTGAAGACAAATATATGACCAGTTGTAAATCTGTCACAATAAATGCTAGCATCACCACTTCATGACTGCGGTTCAGATAGCTGACTGCTGTGCAGGATGGCTTTCTGGTGGCCAGGTCTGAACAAGATTTGAAACTGGGTTTGTAAAAACCAGATTCATTTTCATTGGTTGGCTGAAACAAACTGCTATCTTGGTTTGACCTAGAATTCACCTTATATGTTCCCTGGGACTGGAGACACTCTTCCACTCTGGCAGAAACTCCAGGGGCTAAATGTCCAGTGCACCTGCCCAGTCCCCTCATCTATTCAGCTTCTGAACTGGTCTATTTTTGACTGCCCCAGCTCTTTGTAGGTCTAAGATGGTGTTTGGTCCAAACAGAAGACAGCATAACATGCACAGGGCAATACAAAGACAGGGAGGACAAGAAAGCATGAGCCTTTGTGTACAGCTGTGGCAACCATCAATATATTTTCACAGCCTTCTCTTCAGTAGCTCTGGTGGCTGCTGGGGTTCCAAGCACAGGGTGGTTCTTATTTTGCATCTGGTTTTCACATATTAGACTACCACAGTTTGACTGTTTTCACAGCAGAATCATAGGGTTGGAACAGATCTCAAGGGTCTTCTAACCCAACCCCCTGCACAGATGCAGAATTTCCTATTCCTAAACCATTCCAGAAGGATACCTATCCAGTTTTTCCTTAAAAAGTGTCACTGGGGTAGTCTACAGCTTCCTCAGGCAGCTGTTCCATTGTCTGGCTGTTCTTGAAAGTTTCTCCTGAACCTGGATCTGAATCTGCCTTGCTGCAGTTCACTTGCTGGGCATGCAAATGAAGCAAAGCAAGCCTGATGGGGGAAGGCACAAGAAGCATATTGAGCTTGGGAAGTCTCTGTGGAGAAAGTCTCTGCTGCTTGACATGTCCAATCCATTACAGCACATATTTGACCAGGCAATTGGAGATGCTGAAATTAGCCTATTTTATAATACATAAAGGATTAATTTAGCAGAGTCCAATAACCAGAAAATGAATAAAGCAATATGCATTTTCACCACTGGCAAACTGCAGCATGTAGTCAGATATTAAGATTTAATTCAAGCACCGGACTTTTTAAAATGAAAGTGAATTTAATACCGTGAAAGTGAATTTATAGGTGCAAAAATCAAACAGCCCTAGAGACTGAAGTCTTCCATGTATTTACAAGGTAGAAGTCAGGGCAGGGCGGCAACTTAAAGACTGACTAGTTATCTACTAAAAAGGTACGGTATGGACTGTGGCAATTCTTCCCATAGTCTCTAGACTATGATTTGTCACAGGTAACAACTAAGAGGATATATGGATTGAAACCATATACATACCATGGTAGCCACTGGAAAGCCAGATAGCAAATCATTAATCATGACCAGACAGCCAGGTGAAGCAGGGCTGGAGCAGGAGCTGAAGCCAGGTTGAAGCAGGGCTGCCTATCACCTCCATGTGATCTTTCAAGATATCTAACAGCTTACTTCTTGGCGGTGTTGACCTCATGGGGAAAGACTCATTCATAATGAAGAGAAGAGCGGATGAAATCCTTCTGACACCAAAGGCAAAGATATCAGCTCTTAAACACTATTGCAGAGCTCTAAGGGCACCTAGGCTCATATTTGTAGCACTAGCAGTTTGAGGTAGGGACCCCACGTGATATACCGAAGACCAGATTGTATCCTGTCTAAATGCTACCATAACAACCACAAGATTCTATTTATCAAACATCCTATGTTAGGTTAAAGTTCTTCCTCTAGTGTTGAAGTAGTATGAAAGGAAGACGGTTCTCGGTGGTAGCAGATGAAGGAACAAGGATCAATGGTCTCAGATTGAAGCAAGGAAGGTTTAAGTTGGATATTAGGAAAAACTTTCTCACTGGGAGGGTGGTGAAGCACTGAAATGAGTTGCCTAGAGAAGTGGTAGAATCTCCATCCTTGGATGTTTTTAAGGCCCAGATTGACAAAGCCCTGGCCAAAATGATCTAGCTGGGGACGATCGTGCTTTGAGCAGGGGGTTGAACTAGATGAGACCTCCAAGTTCCCTTCTAACCAAGTTAAGAGACTGTGACTTGGATGACTACACAGTCTGATGGGTGGCGAATTGGCTAGAGGGTCGCACCCAGAGAGTCATAGTGGATGGGTCAGTATCGACCTGGAAGGGTGTGGGCAGTGGGGTCCCGCAGGGCTTGGTCCTTGGACCGATACTCTTCAATATCTTCATCAGCAACTTGGACGAGGGAGTGAAGTGTACTCTGTCCAAATTTGCAGATGACACAAAACTGTGGGGAGAAGTGGACACGCTGGAGGGCAGGGAACAACTACAAGCAGACCTGGACAGGTTGGACATATGGTCAGAAAACAACAGAATGCAATTCAACAAGGAGAAATGCAAAGTGCTGCAC
>JAGPOW010002067.1:16141999-16197474 GCA_030014935.1 Caiman crocodilus | reverse complement strand
TGGCCAAGGTCTGGAACGGGCTCCCAAGGGAGGTGGTGCTCTCCCCTACCCTGGGGGTCTTCAAGAGGAGGTTAGATAGGCATCTAGCTGGCATCATCTGAACCTAGCACTCTTTCCTGCCTATGCAAGGGGTCAGACTCGATGATCTATTGAGGTCCCTTCCGACCCTAGCATCTATGAATCTATGAATCTATGAACCCTAATTTTCTATGATTGTAAGTGGCTGCTGAGGTTGGACTCCTGGCATGGGACTGCTGTCTGACCTAAAGGCCACCAAATTTAATAGAAAGACTCCCACTGTCTTCAACAAGCAGTAGATAAAGAAAATAGTACTACTATTACATGCTCTGGACTGACCTGACCCCTCCCATGGAAAATACATGGAGCCTGGAGAATGGGCAGAAAAACTCCATGCATTTTCAGGACACTTTGCAAAGAGGACTTATGATGGGGCTTCTAGCAGCAGCAGGCCCAGATTCACCAATGTTAATGTAATATTTCTTGGACAGAATCTGTTTCCCATACTGTGAGCATTCAGAATACTAAATAAAGCACAATGAAAAGAAAATGTCATCTGATCTTTCAATCAGAGAAAAGGACTCTTAGATAAAACCAAGAATAGATACAGCCCATGGCAATCATTACTGAAATTCAGTAATCAATTTTAGTCACATTAGCATCTTCCATTCTTTTTGCTGATCCTGGAGAGGAGAATTGGCAAGATACTATCAGTGCAGGGAAAACTTTAGCACAACTGTTACAACAGGCACTCTTGGCAAAATCAAAGGAGCTGTCACACACCTCATTCTCACCATGAAATCAGTAGGTTCCTAACTATGATTAAAGTAATGTTAGAAAAGTAGCTAGCCATGTTAGTCTGAAGTCAGTCAGAAGGCAGGGTAGATATGCACTTTTATAGACTAGTTAAATAAGATATGGGGAATAGGGTTAACATTCTGTTCAACTGTCCCTCTCAGTTAAATGGACTCTCATCTACCAAAGGCCCAAATACCTGAATTTTTCTTTCAAAATTTGCACAATAAACTGATATTCCTATGCAGCGAATAGCTGTGGTTTGCTATGCTTGGTGCAGCTAGTTGCTAGGATGAAGCTAGGTTATTTTGTCTATGTTGGGACTGGCTTCTGGCATCAGCATGGGTTTAAATGTGCCTCTCTCAGGCCTGTTTCCCCTTCTGCTGCTTCCTCTCATTTGCTGTGTCTAATGCCCAACAAAGCCAGTTATAAACAGCACAGTACTGATGTAACGCATCTGAGAAACAGACTTCCTGAAATGTGTTCCCAAACCCACCAAGGAGTATATTATGTAGATTCAATCAACACCTTTTTACCTGGGGCTGTGAAGGCATGCATGGATGGCAAGATATTACAAACCAATATATTCAATAAATGCATTAAGCAATTGCATGAGATGCAGTTAGACAGATAGTGCTTAACTAGGTATGTAGTAGGGCTGCTTTTCCAAACCTTAGGCCAGACCTGTGACACAAACTCACTTCAATGAGATGGATAAGGGCTTAGCATATGACTGCACTTTTTGCTAGATGGAATGTGCAAAATTGCTGGCCAAAAGACAATTAGTCAGACAAGTATCTGTTCATGACCTTCATGTCTGGGACCAGCATGCACACACTACACACTTATAGTATTAACCACAGCCTGCTTTTTTTAGCAGTGACATCTCAGCCAAAGCCTTGCTCCAATGGCCAGCAAAGGAAACATTGAAATTATTTAAAGACCTTGACTACTGCTTCCAAACACCATAAATGGCTTTTGCTCTTTCCCTGAGAGAATCAGGTAGATCCTGACTTGATCATATTCTCCTCTTCTCACTACAGCTCCACTCATCCAGCAAGGAACAGAGACTAAGACTATATCACAGCAGTGAGAGGAACCATTAGGAGTTCATAGCTAACTGAGCTAACTGACTTCTATTTATCTGAGTGGAAATTAAATCCTGAAATTTCAAACATTCTTTCTTGCTATACACTAAGCTGCCCTTAATGCTAGAAAACCCAATCATGACATTTTTAGCCTAGTGATTCTCATGCAGGGTGTCAAAACACTCTGGGGTGTCACAAGGATCCTTGAGATCCTTTCACGGACCACCAGCACTAGATGGTCTTAAGGCAGCAGTGTGGCTGATCAGAGTCAGTTCTGAAGTATAAACATTGACTTGCCTCCCTTCTCCAATCCCCATGGAATTCATCCTACAGATCTGAGAGATCCTTTTGAATTCTGTGTCCCAGCCAAGACAGGATAAAGGAACACCTTGTAGTCTGTTCACAGAAACAGAGGCTTCAAAATGAAACTGCACGTTTGTTGTTTCTATATTTAAATACTTGGGAAGTGCTCAGATACTTTAGTGAGGAAAGCTGTATAAGTGCATAGATAACAGATTGATTATACCCACCTTAAAACACAATATGCAGGCTGTGAAAGGAAGAGGAAAAACCCAGCAAAATGATGTATGAAGATCTTAATTTAGATAAAGTCTGTCCAAGATGCCTGTCAGCACTGTGTCCAAGGCCAAGATTCTTAAAGGTTTCTAGATGCCTAGCTGCTAAATCTTTCATAATTTGGGCTTAAGTGCCTTCCTGAACTAAGAATTCCTCACTGAAAAATCAAAACCACTTGGAAATCATTAAATGTAGTTGAGCAGAAAGCCTGGTATTCACTTCAGATATGAAACAGATGAAAGATGGGACCATTCTCATGTTACAGAAAGCAATAGTGTTGAGTACAATTCTTACATATTTTTCTAGCAGTTTAGTCTTTCCATTTTAATAACAGCCAAATCTGTATCATGTCTATATTAGACTGTATTGTGTATATATCATGTATATAGTAGAGCTATATTAGACACGATAACATTTTTTTTGAGCACAGCTGAGAGAGACTCGCATTCAGGAGAACCCTAGCCAGAACAGTAAGAGTGGCTACTTTTCTTAGGAGCCCCAGCTGTTTGAGGCATATCCAACAGGGGAATGGTCTTCATCCAGTCTTCTGAACCAAGGAAAACATAGTCTGAATAAGAATATATGCATAAAGGGTCCATATTCTGGTTGCATTTATACCACCAGACAAATCTGAAGCAATTCCACTAAAGCCAATGAAGTGGTCTGGATTTATACCACTGGTATATTCATTTCACGTGAGCTTCACTGACCGGCGGCACAGACTTAGGCTGTAAGCATGCTAAGGAAGTGGGATCATGCATACTCATTCTAAACTTTAACTTTCCCTGTCATGGGGTCTTACACCAATCTCCAGTCAAGCAGCTTGAGATGCTCCACCCAATTTATCATTAGCTAGGTTGCTATACCAGCCTGTCACCACTGCATGCCTAATTGGTGCTATCAGTTTTTAAACCCCCAGACTTTATTAAAGACTTCCTGCAACTGCCTTGTCCTAGCAGGTGTGTGCTCTAACATGCCTGCTTAGAGATGGCACTATGATACTGCAGACTGGCAGACAATCTATTATCTCTGTGTGGGAGGCCCATTCCTTGTTGCCATCTGTCTCAGTCCAGTTCTCCCTACCTCTAGAAAAGCAAAACTTAAGATAAATCCTGCTCTCATTGACTGCAAAGGAGCAGGATTCCTCTCCTGTACTTTATTCTACTGTTCTGATCATTGTTGATTCCATGTTTATTAATTATCCTATGAATCCTCCTGCCTTTTTTATTTTTGCATTAAATCCCTTCTTTTTATTTTGTTTGAATGGTAAAAAATGGTTCATATTACCAGTAAGCCGTTCAGTTTCCACAAGCATGGGTCATTGATTCTTAGCCAGGGTGCTGTAGCCTGGGGTGGGGGTGGGAGGTGAGTGGGGCAACTGTCCCAGGTGCCAAAGTGAAGGGGCTCCAACAGGCGCTGCCCAGCCAGGGTGAGACAGAGCCACAAGTGGCTCATTTGGGGGGGGGTGCAGGGGTCGGGGGAGGGTGGCTTCTGCTGCTGCTGCATACGGTCCTGGGGAAGCAAGGGGGTGGGGGGCATGTGCCCCCCAGCTCTGTGCATGCGGCAAGGGCGGGCTGCTGCTGCGGACTTGCTCAGGTGCCAGACTTCCTTGTCACGGTGCTGGCTGTAGCACTCTGGGGTGCTGTGAGTAAAGCTGCTATGAAGTGCTGCGTAATAATGTCAGTTTTGCAAACATGTACATACGATTCACAAGATAAAAGCACAGATTTCAAATAGAAATCCATAATATCAAAAAACATCCTGACCTGGTGTGAACTTTCTGAGTTCTTTACAAACAGACAAATGGCTCTATTGTTTTTCTGTAGTCAAGAAACAAATGAAGAGCTGGCATTTTCCAAGGGATACCAAGGGATGAGTCTAAAAATGTTAAGAACCACTGCTATTGGTAGTCCATGGTAGGGGAGGAGTGCTTTTGGAAATGAAATGATCTTATCTGAAGTGAAAGACAAAAGGAAATTCACAAGCACAGATGACCTGAGCAAATGCTAGAAGCTATTTTACAAAGAGGCGGCGGAGCTACTTCGAAGTTCTTACCAAGTTCAGTGAGGAAAAACTTTCTTTTAGTATAGTTGCTTAAGTAGACACTGCTATAGTACAATTCAACACTTTTACAAGACTTCAGTTTTATGTTCATAGCAACTGACAGTGTTCAAAAAACATTTGATATCAGATACTAAAGGTTGACAGCAGCTGTTCTGGAAAATTACTAGATTCCTTGGCAGCCAGCACAGCCTGATACAGAAGAATGGAGAGTGGAAGAGGCACAAGGGTGTCCCCCTGAGACTTCTGTGATCAGCCCTACTGGATGTTTGAAAAACTAGCAGGGGAAAGACCCAGCCTAGTTCAGAGTAATTCACACTGTCTTCACTGAAGTGCTGGTGTGACTGCTCAATATTACACCAAAATAATCATGGAGATAAATCTTCACTGGATCTAGGGACCTACAGATTATTTTTGATTAATCATCTTTGTCAACATAACTCATTGCCTTTCTTCTGGCAGATTTCTAGCTATTATTATCCATCTTTGAATTATACATTGCTGCACATCACCAGAGCAGTTGAACACCTTCTACCTAAAACTGATAAACAATCATGGAGGTCCTAGCAGGCTTTTGGGTACTGGTTCAGCATGGCTCAAGTTGAACATGGCACCCCCAGACTGCTGTCCAATGGCCTTTGGGGAGAATTATATGAAGTGGATTGGTCTCGGTCCAGTTCCTAGCAAACAATGATCCACATCTTAAAAATCAGCAGGACTAATGGCACTGCTGCCACCAGTATCAGGCTTAAGAGGACTATTGACAATAAGCTTCTGGAGATGGCTAGTAGGCCTGTGCAAAACAGCAAGTATTCACTTTGAATTTGGCTTTGGCCTATTTGGAAGGACAGTGACTCGATTTGGCGATTCGAATCACTGTCCTGATTCAGATTCGGCGATTCGGCGCTGATTTGGCAATAAACTGTAATGGGAATCACTAAAATACCTATCTTTGTCTTTTTTTTGCAGATTTGGATGAAAACAGCATGAAGCCTCCCATGTTTCAAGGAGATAGATGCAGGGGTTTCTGTGGAAGTGCACCTCAAACTGTTGAAAACAAAACTTGTGTGTGTTAAGGGAAAGCAGGATGAATGAAGCAGGGATGGTAGCCCCTTGTGCAGGCATGAGGCCTGCCAGGTTTCAGGCAGAGTGATGCAGAGGTTTCTGTGAAAGTGCACCTCAAGGCTCTGAAAGCAAATAAAAAAAAGCAAATAGGTGTGGAGTGAGGAGGGTGGCACTCACTCTGTCTGCATGTGGAGCTTGGGGAACCCCAGCAGTGGGAGGTTCACCTTGAAGAACACCAGCTGCTCCATCAAACCAGGATCCAAGGAGGTACAGTGGGGTATCACAACATCACCAACAATGCTGAACACCCTCTTGCTTGGGACACTGGTTGGTGGACAGGACAGGTGATCCTGGCAACCGTGGCCAGATTTTGCCATACCTGGCAGCAAGTTGCCCAATAAGCCAAGGGATCACACTGCTGCAGCTCCACATCCTTGGCAGATAGGTAGCCACCGAGGCCTCCATGCTATCTGCCAGATGGTGGGGTCTGGTGCTTCTGGACCCCAACATTGAAGCCATGCCCCTGGCCCACATTGACAGTTGCTGTGGTGGAGGAGATTGGCTGGTGGTTGGAATGTAGGCACGGAAAAGTGAACCCCCCTTTTCCACCTCCCCCCACCTCTGCCCTTCTGCCTGACTGTTCACCAGCACCTCTGTCCAGAGTTCGAGGGTTTTGCTGCTATAGACAGTCCCCTTCACCCTTGGGTTGCACATGCCCACCAGCACATGGACCATACTGGACTGCAATGGATCCAGCTGTTTTTTGATGCTTTCCTGCAGCTGCTTCACCAGTGCCTGCACCTCTGGTGAAAGTGACTTGCCCCAGCCAGGAACATCGATCCCCTGGAACTTTGCCATTTCATTCTCAAGCTCTTGCACTATGGGGATCACCTGGCTGAAGAGGGCATTGCCAGTGCTGAAACTCTCAGTGGCCTCAAGGAACGGCTTGATGGCCACCAAGATCTGGGAGATGGTATCCCACTCCATTTTGTTAAGGAGGCTGCTGATCCCAATCTCCCCGACCAAGGCCATCTCATGGATGGCCTTCTGTTGCTTGACCAGTCTTCCCAGCATCAGGTATGTGGAGTTTCATCAAGTCTTTACATCCTGCATGATTTTGTGCTACAGGATACCCAGCTCTGCCTGTTTCTCCTGTGGCATCTTGCCCCCCTTGGTGCTCCATTGGAAGTAGCTCACCACCCTCCTGCATTTTGAAATGAGCTAGCTGGTAGTGATGGTGCTGTCACCAGCAGTCCTGTTCCCCTCCAAGGCATCCCTGACTATGAGGTAGAATTTGCATGCCACACAGCAGATGCTAATAAAGTTGGCATCATGCACTGCCTTGACCATATTGACCCCATTGTCGGTGACCATGAACCTGTGGGTGAGCTCACCCTGCCCAACGAGCCACACATGCACCATGCAGTTCAGGACCACCATGATCTCCCTTGCCACGTGGGACTCATCCATCACCTCCACTTGAAGGAGAGCCCACTGATGCCCTGACTGATTGCACCAGTTCCCTGAGGGAGAGGTAGGCATGATCTCCACCCCAGCTGCTCCAGATGTCCGAGGTGAAGTGCAAAGCTATCTGTAGACTTGCCTTCCACAGATCCTCCCTCAAGTACTCCCTGCATGCCTCATTCAGGGAGGGCACCACCATCCTGCTAAAGGTGGTGCATGGGGGCACTTGGTATGATGGGGTCATGAGCACCATGAGCCGCCTGAACCCTGGATGCTCAAGAAAGGAGAAGGGCTGGCCATCCAAAGTAAGCATCTCCCCAGTGCTCTGGGTGACTTTGGGAACACCTTCCCTTCCCCTTTGTCTCTGCCTTTCCCTCACTGGTCCAGGGTGGTCTGCCTCTACTTCTTGGGGACGGGAGCTTTGGAGCAAGAGGGACTTCTTTTGGCCACACTCCCACTGGTGCCAGGCTGAGAAAGAACAAGGGCAAGGGGGGTGCTGCCTCCTGAGATGCAGAAGCATTGCCGTGGTAGTGAAGTGTTTCACCTACTTGCCCCAACTGATCTGCCTTCAGCAGTGCTGGCACGTAGCATACCTGGGATCATCTGCCACCTCAGAATGATCCCACACTGCACCACCCACCTGCTTCTGGGTTGAGGGTGGGGATCCAGCTGTATCCCCCTCCTCGCCAGGCAGAGGCACCTGTCCCTACAACCCCCTCCAAAGTGCATTCCAGAGAAGGAGACCTGCCTCTAGGGACACTTTGAGGGGTGTGGACTACAAACTCAGATTCCCCCTCCTTCTCCAGAATTTCCTTCATTATGGCCCTCATCTCCTCTGCTTCCAGATCCAGCTCTTCCTCCGGCACTGAAAGGCTCACACTAGCAACTGAAATTGGGGTGGGGACTGTAATGCTGCTGCTGGTTAGTAGTGTTAGTGCAGTTGCAGGCACTGCTACCACCTCCTTGCTCCCACTAGCAGCAGAAGACTCATTGCTATCAGGAAATAGTTTGTTTGGAGTGGGGGGAACTTGCAGCTCTCCCTCTGCTGCCTCTCCCTCTGCTGCCAGAAGACCTGGCACCTGCCTTTCCAGCATGCTTCATGTTTGATGTGCAGGCAGTGTGTGTGTGTGTGTGTGTGTGTGTGTGTGCGCGCGCGTGCGTGCGCAATATATGTTGTGCTTTCGTGCACAGTGATGACAAAGTCAGGAAAAACACAGATTTCTTTTTGTGGAGGGAAAGAATCAAGATAGAGTAACAAGAACATATAAGAGGATTTAGGGGGAAGAATAAGTTGAAAGGAATGGATAGGGATAAGAATAGGGATTGCAGGCAAGGGTAAGTAGGATACAAGTTACAAAAAGAGAGACTAGCTGGCAAGTCAGAGCCTTTCAGACACTCCTGCTCCAAGAGAGACAGCTCACAAAAGGCACAGATCACTTCAGACAGTTTTAAATGTTGTTTCTACGTCCCTCTCCCAGAGCACTGCAATTGGAAGGGAACTCAAAGATCATAATCACTGGCCAGGTACAGATGTCAATCTCAGAGCAGTCTCCCCACCCCCCAGCCCTTTTCATATATGAAAGATCAGCCTACCCCCATCTCTATTCTCAGTTTGTTTGTTGCAAGCCTTTCAAATCAGTTTGGAGGCTTCCGATTCAATTTTGACCATTTAAAGGGTCTCCTGATTTGACTCGAGTTTGCAGACTCAGCCACCAGATTGGGTTGAATCTCCTCTGAACTGAATTGCCTACCGGAGCTTCGGACAGCTCTGGCCAGCTTAGAGTAGGACTGAAGTGCACATGAGAGGAAGCTTGTTTTTCTGTAATCAAGGCCACCATTGTTCTGCAAATGGAGATTTCAGTTCCAGAGCTCTGAATTTAGCACCTTCCACAAACAGCAAAGCCGCTTTAAAGCATCAAAAATTTTCATGGGAAAACAGCATTACTCCTTCCTCCAGCAATAAGGCATCCCTTACCATCTTATACTGAGACTCAGAAGCCTTCATCTACCTGTGCTTTCTTATACATTTGAAACACCCAGAAATCAAAGCTCTAAAATTCATTAAGCTATCATGCATTGCATGCTGTATGCCAACTTCAAAGGTAGCCATTGGTAATGCTAGGTCAGACATTTAAGGACTCAGAGCTTCTGGCCTAACCAACAAGGGCCAAGCCTGACAGTTTTGGACCTGTTCTCACTCCAGGTAAGAGTGACAGCAGTCAGTTTCACCATCTACTTCAAAGAAGCAGGATTAGCTACCTCCCACTTACTGTGGAGTAGGAACAGGCAGTAATTTAAGTGGAATAGGTGAAGTGCAGTAAGCTCACAGGTTATTTATCTTCCAATAACTTGTTTGCATGCCCATGGCTATCCAGCACCCAGACAATGCTGATTTATGGAAAAAGATGCATTCTAGTTTTTTGCACAAATCAATGGAACACAAAAGTCTGGAGAACGTTGTTATTTAAGTATACAAAAAGGTACTGAGACAAAGTCATTTTTTCCCAATTCTGATTGCTACTAATAAACATGCTTACAAACAACAAAACATAACTCCATTATTCTACTGTATGAACTACAGTACTTCAAATAAAGATCTTTGACATTTTTAACCTACAGATGACATTACAAAACCAACAATGCTTTCTTCAGTCAGTAAAACAGGTCAGGAATTGTATGTGTGGCTGAATTATTGGGTGCCTCAACCTTTGCATTCTGCAAAAAATATTTTTACATTTTGGATATTCTCCCCTCTCCTTTCAGCTAGATGTTAGTCCATAAATAGTTATTCAGTCATCTGCTAAAGACTGGGAGGATTTCTTAGTCAGCTGTTCAGGGCCCAGCTAACTTAAAAGACTAAATGCACTGGTGACTAACAGCTCCCCTCATCCCAGGGTCTGTTCCTTGTTTGACAAGGAAAAGTTATTCTCAGCAGGCACCTGCATATTCCTTTCCTGGCACCCACCTTAAGCAAAGGCCGCATTATCAGACGAAGTGTGGGATTGGCAATGGAAGACGCATCTCAAGAATGAAGAATATAAACAGGTGCTAGCATAGAGTAATACCATGAAATTGTCACCCAAAGACAAAAACTTATTGATGAGGATAATGATAAAAATAAGGTATGTTAATTTCTCCTTCCAAAAAGTTCCTTGTCCAAGGCAAGTAAAATTCTGCTAGTCTATACTGGGGAATTTTGCATTTTTGTTCATTATGATGCATACTATCACTGCACATAGAGAAAATAAAAGTGTGTGTGTGTGATTTCTCACTGTTCATTATTATAGACCTGTACAGGCTAGGGCAATGGTTACAAGAGCTACTAGGCACAAAGCCAAATCCATGGCTGGTCTAAATTGATGCAAATCTAATGTAATGGTTGGAGTTATGCACACCTGGGGATTAGGCCCCTTATTTCTTACAAAATCCTACTCATTTTTTGATTATTACAGTAAAAAATAATCATTTATCATGCTGACACACACAGAGAAAATATGTATACCCAGTACATGCATATATGTAACACATTGTGGATCTCATGGCTGAATCATTTGATCACAGTGAAATATGTGTAAATTAAGTGGGTATATGTAATATACATAAACACCTCCTGTAAATACATTCCCTTCTCCTCCATGCAACCCCAGATACATTTCACCAGGACTCAATAAATCATTCAGGAACTTCATGCAATGCTGACCCTGAAATTCTTCACAGGCCTTGCACCATACCTGAACCCTGTGCTGGCTTGACTGATACTGGGATTGTCCTGGCCCCTTTCCTGTGAGGTCTTTAGTTTCAGCATCGGCTGTTCTGTGATGGTGGTGGGACTTCTGCTCATGATGGGCTTCCCTTTTTCTAGCTTCTGAATCAAACAAGATGCTGGTTAGCTTCTCAAAAGACTTCTCCATTTCTTCTTCAGAGTATTCCAGATGTTTGCCTGGAGAACTGGGATAGTAAGTGGTTGGTGGTGGAGAGCTTTTGATTTCCTTTTCTTTCTTTACAGCCTCCAAATCAGGGTTTTGCTTCCTCAAAATAAGAATCAAGACAAGCAAGAACAGGCACAAGTAGACAACCCATATTTCTTCCATTGCAGCAACTAGATAACAAGGTGGCAGGTGCCTTAGATATACCTAAAAGAAAGCTGCCAACCAAATAAAGTGAGTATTCAAGGCACGAGTCTAAATAATTGTCAAGGTCCAAGACAAAATTTTATTAAAGATGAAGAGTACTGGTAATTAAATCTGTCCAGAAATCTACCTAGGATGAAGTTCAATTTTTTAAAGCACCTGAGCTTAAAAACTTCCCTTTGGATGAAAGGATTGTGCAGGAAAATAACATAAGCTTGTGAACAAATATTTTTGAGGACTTCTTTAAAAAAACTCCCAAAAAGACACAGCTTCTGTGAAAAGTTACAAAATCAGCCCTTTCAGTTCCTTATGATCTCAAAACATGTGCGTGCATGCTTTCTCTTTTGTTGTTTTCAGGCTTTTAGTCAGGGTCACTTTGGTGCAGGGAAAGGATGACTTCAGAGGTAGAATCTAGAAGAATCCTAGGCACTTCACTGCCAGAATCCTTGTGAGATACCGTCACTCCAAGTCCAGTTCTCCTTCCGTGTCCAAATAAGATTTTTCTTTGATAATGATTGATATTGAAGATCAATATTTTTCTCAACAAAAATTCCAATCCAATAAAGGATTAAAAAAAAAAAAAATCGTAGTTCAAGGTTTCTTTTTATTTTAATGGAAAATATAAAATAGGTTAACCCCACTGATCGTTAGATACCAATTCCCCCACCCCTTACTATTTAAAAAAAAGATTATAGGGCCAAAGTGAACAAGCAAGTCATTACTTGAGTTAAAGATTCAATGGGATTGAGTTCGGCGGCTTCTCTCTCTCTCTCTCTTGGCTTTAGGGAGTGGCAGTCCTAACTGGTGGTCCTAGATGTTGGGGCTCCAGAGATAACACCCTGTAGCAGTTTGCTAGGAGCCCAAGATCCTGTGTTGGTGGTTCTTTAATGTCTAAGCAAACAGGCACCCAACAGCCCTACCAGGTTACTTCACATACCAGATGGGCAAATCAAACATCTATCAGTGTGCTCCCTTCAGCCAATCCCAGGGGAAAAGGGAAGGAGGGGACTAACTGACTGGCCAATCACCTCTCTGCATTAAGCATAATAACCAAAAGGGAAGCAAGGCTGAGCCACTTACTGGCTGGGGAAAACTTGGCTGGAGGTACTGCTCTCTCCCCATCAGGGCAGGGGCTGACTGGAACAGGATTGTGTTTCATAGACTCTTCCAGAGGATCCTGTTACATGTGTCAAACCTAAAAGGGGCAGATACTGTAGCCTGGTGTCTGCTGTCTCTGCCATAACACCCTCTTTAGCTCAGCAGCTGGTGAACAACTCGACTTTTCCAGTTTGTTCCCAGACCCAGAAGTCTACCCCTCATTTTGCTGTAAAATACGCACAATGTGGAAGAGCACTGTGGCTTCTCATCTGTTACTGACTCTATACCACAGTGGATGCTTACCCCACGCATCAGGTAAAACCTGCAGGCACCACTTAATGTTGCCACCTTCTGTGCAAAGAACAATGGAGCAAAGACTTCACACATGAATAGCTCCTCTTTTCTTGCTCATTGTCTTAACTTGTTAGTGCTTTCAGGCTGGAACCAGTGTCTCCTCTATAAACTTGTAGTTCGAAGCGCAGCAAAGCCCTGATCCAAACTGTGGACTCTTGACACTACTCTAAATTACATTAAAAAATACTATAAGAATAAAGAAGCATGTGGACAAAATAGTATGCGATTAGGTGATTTAGAAATGTCTACACACAAAGGAGCTGAATTTTTGCATAGGTAAGCTTCAGGCTGTCCTTTCCTAACTTTTACCTGCTTTATCTTGCAAACCCACTACAAAGATGCATTATAAAAACGTAGCAGCACTCATTCAAAACGATTACCGCAGTGAAAATCTGTGGATTATGTGAAGCCGCTCTCTTAGCAGTTTAAGCATTACTGATAACACAACACATTTAATACCTTCCATTAGCTACCGGAAAGTTCTTTCCAGCAATCCACATCAATGAGTAGTTGGATCATTATCTACTGTAAGAATTTTGACAAGCAAAAAATTTGTTTTTCATAAAATAATCCATAAAACAACTCAGTACACTAGAACAAAAACTGGCATATTTCTAAAGCAATGGAAACATGTAAACATTTTCTCCAGTGTTTTTGTGAATGGCCTCAAAATGCTAGAGCTATTGAGTGATTTCATATTTTTTCATGTGTAATACAAAACAGTCACACCTACAAGGCATTTCAATAATACTCTGTTACGTTCTATACAGCCTCTAAGATGGATGCACTTATCAGAAAACATAAGAATCACTTTTCCAAGTGCTAAGTGCTTAAGATAAAGGCAGTACTGTATCTTTATCTTTATAACATTTATCTGACTGTGCATCTTCTTTTTACCTGGTGCATTACCAAAATGTCAGGGCTCTCAGGAACACAGCTATTAAGAGCTTGGTTTTGCAAGACTTGAAAAAGATACACAAACCACACATTTCAGGAGGCAATTTATTATACTAAAGTCAAGATATACAAGAATTTCCTTGTTAAATTCAGTAACTTAGTTTCTTAAAGTCCTCTCCACTAAGTATCATCCCTTTTCTTTCAGCTGTTCTTAGTACACTAAAAAAAATCTAGTCATTCATCACTGCTGCCCACCCACACAACATGATTTATAAGGTTGTCAAATAGGAAAAAATAGTGCTCCTCCAGGGACCCATCTCTCCTTTAAGCAGTGAACTGTTCTTTCTAATTTTTATAGATCTTTTCCAGAAATGCTGTTTTTCATAGGCATATTAGTCAAACCATCATCACAGCTTTGGAAATGCACTAATCAACTGTTTGGAAAACAAAAGAGTTTTTATTTGATACACATCAAATAGATACTTTTACCTCAAAGGAACCTCTGTGCCCTCCCATTTTATTTTGCATCCATCCAAGGTTCAGTATGCTGCTGATGCATCCTGGTAAAAGAGCTAGATACTGTGAGGCACAACTGATTGCCCAGCTGACTACTCAAAGGCTGCTTCTTTCAAGGTTTAGCTGTGCTTCCTCCAGATCTCCCATTGCTTCGCCAACCCAAAAAGCAAAAACTGCTGACTCAGAAACCAAAGTCTTCACCGTATAGCTGTAGCTGGTTCTTCTTCTACATCGCTGAACTGGTTTAAATCAATCTTTACAACGACTTCAACACTGCTGCTGGAGTTCGCCACTGACACAATGCTATTTAGTGAAACAAAGGAAAGGCCAAGTCACCTATGGTTCACCCACTCTCTCCCGGCAAGATGCTGAGTATTTACATGTTAAACAGGACAGAAATCCCCAAAACCAGCAAAGCCTGGAAGCTATAGGATCCAAAAAGGACTAACAGACAGTAATGGTTACACTGCCCAATGTGATGCTGCTTTCTCCTCCTGCGTTTTCCATTCTCCAACAAGAGCCTGGATTCTTTGGCTAACAGTGTTACTTACTTCTTACTTTGTGCTGTCTCCTCAAGATGTTACTGAATTTAACAAGGAAATTCTTGTATATCTTGACTTTAGTATAATAAATTGCCTCCTGAAATGTGCGGTTTGTGTATCTTTTTTAAGTCTTGTGTTGTCCAAAATATATATAGTTTGTGCTATTTGAGAGAGAGGGAAAAAAAATTACCCCATCGAGAAAGTTATTCCATGGAACTAGCATTGAGCTAGAATAAATTCAGTGACCACCTGAGTCCATACTTGTTGCCTGCAAAGGCACCTTTCTGAGGGGTGAGAAATAAAAGGGGTCAATTAGATGACTTGAGTCTGGAAGCTATATGTGCTATAGGTAGAGCTGTTACATATGCCCACCCTAAGGCACTCTGGGAGTCTTTTCACTATGAAATATGTAGGCATCCAATGCAATGCCTTGATTGGTATTCTTCCATCTCCTAAAACTATACAAGCTTTGGCAACATTTTCAGCAATTAAAAATCATATTGATGCATCCAAGAAACTTTCTTAAAAAAAATTAAAGCAAAACTCCTCTTGGGAAGTTGTAAATACAAATGAATCCATGTCGGATGCCCTGGGGGACTGTGTGTGGCTGAGAGGATCAGAATGGGATTCTGCTGGATGTAGGCTTTTCTTGGAGGATCCTGTATGCTTCCTGAAAACCTGGCTGC
This sequence comes from Caiman crocodilus, assembly GCA_030014935.1. Classification (NCBI taxonomy): domain Eukaryota; kingdom Metazoa; phylum Chordata; order Crocodylia; family Alligatoridae; genus Caiman; species Caiman crocodilus. Next base: position 16,182,184 of record JAGPOW010002067.1, on the reverse strand, counting down.
TCTTTCGGCGTGTGCTCTCACTCACTTCTGTGACCTTAGCAGACTTGGCAGCTTACAAAAGGGAAGAAAAAAAGAAAACAAACACGATGTTATGGCTCCTTATACACTAATACTCTGTCCTGTTGAGCTCCAAGGAAGGAAGCATTCCTGCCCCCTCTCTTTATAGATATGTCTTCCCATTGGTTTACAGATTGCAAGGGGCTGGAAGGGACGTCACAAGATCATTGGGTCCAGTTCCCCTGTACTAGGCAGGAAAAACAACTGGGGTCAGGTGACCTCAGCGAGGTGATCATCCAGTCTCCTCTTGAAGATTTCCAGGGTAGGTGACTGTGCCACCTCAGGACAGCCTGACTGTGAAGAAGTTTTTCCTAGTGTTAAGCCTGAAACAGTCTTCCAGGAGTTTGTGTCCATTACTCCTGGTTTTCCCCAAGGGTGCCCTGGTGAACAGTTGGTAAGTCTTGAGGTAAGTCTATTTCTCATACCTGTATGCATGAGCTTCAGCTGCTTCTGCCTCTCCTCCTCCATCTTCTTCCTGTAGTCTCCGAACATAGCTCGCATGACCTGGCGTTTCTTTGCTAGCACAGCTTTGTCACTGTGCAGTGTCTTGATGGCACGCAGGGCCTCATCAACTGAAACATTGGAAGGGAGGGAGATACAAACACAGCATAACTCTCTTCTTCATGCCTTTATGCTCTCAACCTTCAGCAAGATTCTCTGTGGTTTGCTTGCTTGCTTACCTTGCTTTGGAGTGGATTTCTGCATCTTCAGGCCTAGTTCCAGCTGCTCCACACACCAGTCCACTTCTCTTCGAAGCTGTTCATCTGACTATGATGTAAAATAGAACATAAAGATGAGACAAAAATTAACTATCTAAAAAATGAAGTACTAGTGCTAGTCAAACAAATCAAATGACCTATAGATTTATATGTACATTCATGTGTTCATTCCCTAGGACAGGGGTGGCCAACCTGCGGCTCTGGAGCCACAGGCAGTTCTTCAGATGTTGCCTCCTTGAATCTCTGCACAAGCACATGATGACCAGCTTCCAAATAGTCCAAATGGAAGCTGGTCACCATGTGCTTGTGGAAAGATTCAAGGAGATGCATATTAATTTCTGAAGAGCTGCCTGTGGCTCTGGAGCTGCAGGTTGGCCACTGCTGCCCTAGGAAGTAGCTTTACAGACTTAATATTTTGGCAGGAGTACCTTTCATTGAATGGGCTATCAACGACTTCCAGGGCTATCTAGCCCAAACTCCTGCACAGATGCAGCGTTCACTAACCCATCCCAGACACACGACTGCCCTGTCATTTCTGAAAACCTCTGTCACAGGCAGGGTCCTACAGGAGGGCCGTGATCTCCTTAAGGCTCCTTTCCATGCCAAGTTGGCCCAAGGGCACCCTCGGTTTCTCTCCTGCCATGTCTTTGATGCCATAAGGGAGGCTGCCTTTTCTGCCCTCTCAGTCGCGTCTTGTGGGCTCTCGGACCCCTTGTGGGTCCCGCTCTACGAATGGGTGCTTCTGGGGCACCCTAGCCTTAGGGGCTATGTGTGGCTCCTACCACCCCAATACCACGCCCCACAGATGTAATGGACGTTATTCTGTCCCTCTCTCTGGTGTTCATGCCCTCTCTGGCACTTGGGCTCTCCGCAGCCCTGTCTCTCTCTTTCTCTCTCTCCGTCCCATCCCTCCAGGCTCCTCAGTAAGGCCACCTTCTCTAGGGCCTTCTTGAGTGCTGCCCCCTTCTCTGGGGCCTTCTCTTGGTAACGCTGCCCTCTCTCAGGGCTCCTCACTACACTGCTACCCCCTTCTCTGGGGCTTCTCAACTGCCCCTTTCTGGGGTGGGATCTATGTACACCAAATGCTGTGCCTTCACTGGCACTGGGGTCCTTACACTCTGCTGCGAGTCCCCTATGAGGCCTTGTCTGACCCCTAATTGCCTCACCCAAACCACCGGTGATAAACAGCAAAACAAAACACAAGCCCCTAGGCTACAACATAACTTAAAGCCACCCGGCTAAAACCACATTGCTCAAACATCCCAGGGCTGCCATCCTTTACCTGGCTTGGGCTGTACCTGTGGTCAGGCTTCTCCTTGCATCTTTGCTCAGGGAGCTCCCTCCTCTCTGGCTAACAGGGAACTCCCCCTGGCCTCAGCCCCTGGGGTTTATAAGGGCCAGGCCCTGCCCCTTAGTCAGCTGACCGCTGGCAGGTGTGGGTCGCTTGCTGACTCCAGGTGCCCTGGCAACCCACAGCTGGGCTCCTTACTCACTGCTAGGGCTCTTTCCCTAGCAGTTTCTCCTCTTTAGGAGCAGGGCACCTCAGTGCTCTGCGACAACCTCCAATGAAGGCGATTGCTCAGTTTCCCATGGCAAACCATTCTTTTGTCCTGCTGTTAGGGGTCTACATAACTCGTGCCAAGACAAAGCAATTTTCACAGCTTGGTTGCAGCATGAAGAACTGATTTCACAAGCATTTTCCAGTGACTCTGCCTCTTCCTGCTGATTGACAGAGAAGCCATACTGTATAATTTAATAGCAAACTCAATGGAAAGTGAATTATATGATATAATTTATCATATTATTATAACACTAAATACTGAATTTAAAAATTGAAAATGTAAATATATTAAATATATAAATTTATATACACTATGAATTGTAACTTGTAACATCATAATTTATTATTATATGTACCTTCTACAAAAAGTTTAGAAATACTAATTAACGCTAACCTTAACAGAAACACTTTTACTTCACGGACGGGCATCTTCACTTAATCTACATCACTGGTAGACAGTAACTCTGAATCACGTGATCTATGGCTAGAGTCTTTGTAGCCCAGGTGTACACAGGTTTGTACTCCCCTCTCCAATTGAGGGAATTATATTGGCTGGGCAGTGTGCTCTGGAGGGACACAGCAGCTCAGCAGCCGCCTCCGTCCCCTATAGCCAGGTCCAGTCAATCAATTATTTAACTATATACAAATGTATTATTACAACAAAACCATTAAACAGTAAGGACATAGATCTTATGTATACACATACATATATATATGTACAAATTTAAAAACAATAAACCGTGTGTGTGTGTAGGGGGGTACACACACAGAAAGCAAAAGCTTTTTTTCAAGAAAGAAACTAAGCCTACATTTTAACTATTAAATAATAACTTTTAATATTTTAACTTTGATATAAGAAATAATATAGTAAATAGTATATTGTACAATTACTGCCCCTTGCAGGTTGCCTTAGAACATGGCTCTGCTTCGGAGCTTGGCTCTTTTTGAGGATCATCAGCATCAATACTAATATCTGATCTTTGACACAAGCTGCCTGGATCCTTGACACAAGCTGCAGAAGTTCTTTGAAGCAACCTGGAGATGTCTGCCTGCCTGGAAGTCAGTTGCCTTTTTTCAGGAAATTGTTGTGAACAAAGTGAAGTTGTATCACTTTCTGAGCAGAATAAGACTGCTGGCTCAGCAAATTTCAAGAATATTTCCAGACTTTGTGCAGCAGTAGCCCAAGCCACTATAGTTTCTTCACTGTGGTGGTCATCTTCTTCTGAGCCTTGTTCAGGTGCATTAATCTCTCAGGATTCACAACCTTTTCTATAATTTCAGCATCTATAAGGGTTTGTGCAACATCAAGGTCTTGATCAATGTTTACCCACTCTTCAAGTTCAGTATCTTTTGAGTTTAGTGAGTGGGTTTGTGGGATCAGCATTTTGAAGGACATCGAGAATCTCTTTTAATGATTTTTTTGCCTCATACTGAAACCTGCAAATTCTTCATCACCAGAAGATGCCTCTGCAAACATTACAGCCCACAATTTTCTCCAAGCCTTCCTTAAAGTTGTACTCTTCACAGAAGACCAGGCACATGTTGCATTGAAAATTGCATCCTTAATGGTGTACTGCAACTGAAATCCTTGGAGAGTGCCTTCATAGTTGAGTATCTTCCTCATAAAATACCTTTTGTAGATAGATTTCAGCCTTTTGATAATTCCCTGATCCATAGGCTGTATGACTGAAGTGACATTTGCAGGCAGGAAGATGGTAAAAATATTTCCAGACACTAATTCTGCTTCAGGAGGGTGAATTTGACAGTCATCTAAAATCAGAATAACTTTTGTGTCTTCTGGCTTTCCAAGTTTCTTCAGATGCTCTTTCACTGCTCATACAAAGACATGGTGAAACCAGTGCAAAAATATGTCCTTGTCCATCCATGCATTAGGTTGTGACTTGTACACAACAGGTTGTTCTACTTGTACTCAACAGGTAGATGAATGACACCCCTGAATGCTCTGTTGCCCAAATTTTCCCACCGCTAGCAGCTTGATTCTGTGTGTGCTTGCTGCATTTGTACATGTAAGCACAGTCAGGTGGTCCTTGCTCTGCTTAAAACCAGCTGCACCAACCTCACCTGCACCAGCCAGGGCAGAAGTTGGCAAACAGTGCTAAAAAAGGTGAGATTCATCAGTGCTGTAGATCTGCTCTGGGGTTACACCATGCTCCACTACCAATTTCTGGAAAAATGCACAATATTTTTCAGCAGCTTCATGATCAGAAGATCTTTTTTCTCCAGACACATCAAGCCTTCTGATACCATGGTGAAGTTTGAACCAAGACAACCATCCATCTGAAAAAACACAGGCCTTGGTCATTTCTATTTGTTGATAGAAGTCTTTTGTTTTTTCGATCAGCAGTAGGCCAGAAATTGGAGCTCCCTCTCAATGTTTTAAGACAAACCATTTGTACAATATCTTGTCTAATTGTTCCAATTTTGGTTTGTGCAGAGTATGGCGTCGCTCAATTGCTCTACTAGTCTCAGAATTTGTCACAAACTGGAGTAACTCTATTCTCTGCGACTTGATGTAGACTGCAGACAAGCCGACATTGAATTCCTGCATCATCCTGTTCCTGTTCTCTCCTTTCTCCAAATGCTTAACTATGTCCAATTATACATAATCCTCAAAACAACATGCTTTTGGTTCTGTCCTCTGCTTGTTGATGGAGTATGGGTAGCCACAGTTGCAGGACGGGTGAGATATGCAGCAATATAGTCACAGGACAAGCACAACCTCAGCATCATCACAATGGAGGATGAGACTGCTGCTAGCAACTCCGCTCAGCAGTGTCCTGAATGGCAAGATACTGTCTTTGACAGATGCCGGTTAATAGTTATTCACAAACACAAGTGAACAATAGAACAACCCAGAACAAAGGATATTGACTGGGCAATTTTATAACTCTATATACACAAACCATTACTTCCACTAATCTACATAAACTATAAAGCACTGTCTACAAATATAACAAGCAATCCTTAGACTACCTGGGTGCCCTCCAAGGCAGGGGCCCCACTCCAAAGGTATCACTACAGGAAAGGAGGTGGGGGGAAAGAAAAGAAGAGGGAGACCCCAAAGACTCCTAAATCCCTATCACCCAGGAGCATCCCACATGGTGCCCCTTCACAACTCTGGGGGTGCCTCCCCTGTGGGGGAACCTCTCTCCAGGGTAACTTACTACTCCACAGTCCTGGAGGGTTGCCTCCTTTTCTCCAGGTCGAGCTCTGCTCCCCACTGGGCTTTCCTGGCATCTGACTCTGCTGCCACCGGCCCGGCTTAGGGTCACATATACTGCTGTGTGTAGTGGGTGCTTCGCCTTGTGCTAGAGATCAGAGGCCCAGGCAGCCTTCTGCAGCACTGAGGCTCAATCTGCTCCTGGACTCTCTAGGCAGTGTCGTCTGCACTGAGCTGCTGCTCCATGCCAGCAGCTGTGGAACCGAGCCACAGCAAGTGGCTCTGAGGGTCTCTGACCCTCCGTACAGCGCCTGATGCACTGAGCTCCCGGCCTCGTGTGGAGGGTGGGAACCTGAGCCGCCCAAGCGGCTCCAAAGATCCTGCTCCATGCCTGTGCACTGTGTCTCTGGCCGGACACCAAAGGTTTCAGACCTGAGCCACCTCACGCAGCTCCCAGGGTCTGGATGTCATGCCGTGCACTGAGAGCATAACTGCTGGAGTTGTCCACAGCTCCACACTAACAGAAGTCTCCAGGGGCACTTCTGAGCTACTGCTGAGCCGCTTTCCTCAGCTCTTCTAAGCCATGCTCTTCTCCGTCCCTGATGCATCTCCCTCGTGCTGGGCAAGCGGCTCCTTTTATACTATCCAGGGCTCTGCCCCTGAAGTCTTCCAGATCTGACAGTGTTGCAGTCTTCAGTCAGGTCCAGGTGAGCTCCTTTCCCCCTCCCCTCAGGAAAGGGGCATGACTTTACTTCTCTTGCTGCCTCTTGATTGGTGGATGTGCTCCACCAATCAAAACAGCAGAATCTCAAGCCTGGGACTCAACCCAAGATCTAAAAGGTAAGCCTGTTACGTTTGTATTAAGCACTAGGACATTATAAAACAGCATACTATATGAATAATACACTGGGGTTTTCCTTTTAGGTTGATTCCGCAGGAAACTGAAGCCAATGCAATATTTCTGGTGATTGTGAATAATGCCTTTTTGCTGTTTCCACAAAACCACAAATTAAGTAGAACCCTACCTATTGGTCCTACAGCTAGAATAATGAGAGAACGATAAAGCCCTGCACACTTGCTCATTAAGACTCCCAGCCCATCTGCGAGGTACAACTGTATAGTCAGTTGCCTTTCAGTGGTGCACTTATCCTATGTTTATAAAGAGCTTTGGACACCTTTCATATAAAAAGGAGCTTTACGCACACAAATCATTTTACGGATGTAAAACTGAGGTACAAAGAGGTGAAATGACCTACCTGAGATCACACAGCAAGCACGGGACAAAACCAGAAACACTTAGGCAGGCTGAAGGATCCAAGCCAGCAGTTCTCAGAGTATAGGACGGGGCGGGCAATTATTTCAGGTGAAGGGCTGCTACACCCAGTTCTGGCAGGCTGTCAAGGGCCACGTGGGTAGCCCTGCCCCCTGGTCACCATCTTGGGACCAATGTCCCAATGTCTTTGGTCCCAAGATATTGGGACATTGGTCCCATGTCCCAGGGCCAGCACCGGTAGGGCCCAAAGCGGGGCACAGGCTGGCAGGGGTCTGTGGAACTGGGCTGGGCTGCACCAGCAGGGAGAGGGGGGAGCTGGCCTGGCTCCGTAGAGCCTCTGCCATCTGCTACTCCACACTCCTGCCACCCTGCTCTGGGCCCTGCCGGCACTGGCCCTGTGGGCTCCATGACACCACTGCGGGCCCTGTGATCCTGCTGGCTCCCCGCCCACTAACTCCCAGTGCCCCCAGCCCTGCGGTACAGGCAGGAGGCAGTACACAGCCCCAGCCCCCTGCTCGCTGGCAGGGAAGAAGCTAGTGCTGAGCGCGGGAGCACCTGCCCCATGGCCAGTGCTCCCTGCTGCAACTGCTCACAGCCCATGTGGGGCTGTGCAGAGCAGGCACAGGCAGCCCCATGCAGGCTGCAAGCAGCTACAGCGCGGGGTGCTGGCTACGGGGTGGGTGAGGTGCTGCTTTCTCCTGTGCTCAGCACCAGCTTGAAACCGGCCCCTACTGCCAGCCTGGGCTCTGAGTGCGCAGGGGGAGTGGCCCTTTGTCCACCTTGTGCCTGGTGCCCTGCACTGCAGCCACTTGCAGCCCACCTGGGGCTGCCTGTGTCTGCTCCAGACAGCCCTGCATGGGCTGTGAGCGGCTGCAGCATGGGGTGTTAGGCATGGGGCAAGGGAAGGGCCACTCTTACCTCTGTCCTGGCACAGCTTTTCCCTGGGCTCTTTCCCTGCCTCACCCCCCTGAGGTTCATGCACAGGACAACCGCATGGTCCCAGGCCAGAAACCACTGTGGGGGCTTCCAGCTGGGTGGAGGGGGGTTGGCCACCAGGGCCTCCCCAGGGGTCCTGCTGCCCTTGGCTCCTGTCACTTTTGACAGGAACCAAAGGCAGAGAAATATTAATTTTCTACATTTTTTTAGGGGGCTCACAGGCCGGACAGAACAGCCTCATGGGCCACATGCAGCCCGCATCCCATATTTTGCCCACCCCTGCTATAAAAGGATTATCCAGGCAGTGACAGCAAATGTGAAGGTAGAAGAAATCAAGCACTATCCAGCTTAGCCAACAAACTGGGGACTGGCAGAGGGCGTAGCTCATTTGCCTCCTGCCTTCTGCCATTACTTAGATCCTGCAATATTTTCTCTGTTGTCAGCACCTCGTTGCTCTGACTAGATGGGCTATAAATTCCCTTCACGTCTTTATTTCACTGGGACCTCGTATGTGAAGGATGGATGCCTTGGGAGACAGGATAATGTCTGTGGGAGCTTTTTACCTCAGAGATGGGTCTGGTCTAGGGTGGCCATTACCTCTTCTGATGTTAGCTGGTGGGTTCAGTCCAGTTCCTAACTGTCAGCTGCCCAAGTCACAAGAAACACAGTGCACTTGCAAGCTTTCAGGACTAAAAGGCCTGATGGACAGAACATGTCTCTCACCCAGAATGAAGTGACTCTCATTTCCCCAACAGGCCTACCACAAGTGGAAGCATGCACCTGCTGCTTTCCCTGTTGAAGGCCCCCCATTCCAGGGTTTCTGATTTAGCACCAAATTCAGAAAAAAGTAACAGAGACCCTGAACTTTAGCACAGCATTTGAAAACAGCAAGGTGTGCTTTGATGGCCCGTTAACAAATGTCCCAGCGTATCTGTTACTATATTATGACAATGTTAACAAATGTCCCAATGGTATAATTTTGGAACCAAGAGTTCTAGTTTTTTGTATATCTTCTTGTCTCAGACCAACATGGCTACCAAGTACACCAATGTATCTGGTGCCTTCACTTACTTTCTGTGTCCAGGAGTGGGACATCAGTGTTTTTCAAGACTTTACACCTGGCCTTACCACAACTTAGATCTTGAGAAAGTCAGTTAACCTCCCTGCATCTCAACGTTGCCTTATATTCCAAATGAATACTATCTACCACCCAAAGATATAATGAGGTCTAAATCATTGAATGCCTGCAGAATTCTTTTGCCCTCCAGTCATACATTAACGAGGAGGGCAGAGGTAAGCTTGTTAGGCTTCTGATCCAAATAAGCTCAAGAAATGAACAGAGTAAACTTCTTGAAATAAGCCTGCTAATGCACTGATTTAGAAAATACATATTCACCCTAACTCTCCCACCTGAGGAAGGGCTGATAGTGCTAAAAGTGAGATTTTGTTTTCCTATTAGTCAGAAATTCAAATACCTGTGGGGTCTGGTCCTGGAGAGATGCACTACTATCTTGATGCCTACTGGCTCCCATCTTCACCTTCTTACTGACCTCATTCTCTTCCAATTCTTTCTTATTGTTTGATGGTTTCTTTTTCTTTTTTTTCTTCTTGGATGTTTCATCTACTGCTGTTTTCTCTGCCTTAGTCTCACTTATGGAGACTGTCTCTAGTCTTGAGGTCTTTAATATAGGAAGGTCTCTCCCTTCTTTTACATCCATGCTGTCCATAGTCTGGGAAATATTAGCCTCTGACAGGATTGAACACTCTAGTGTCGGTGCTGGACCTGTGGAGGGTGAGCCACATAATGTCTTATCTTGTGTTATACTCTCTGTGGTGTCCCCTGTAGAAACAGATGGAAGAACAAAATTATCTTCATCTGAGATGACAAAATTGAAAGCAAACTCAGGTCCTTGTCCAGAGATGGGGAAGTTTAATGTTTCATTCAAATCTTTTACTTCTGAGGAACTGGTACCAATCTGCCTCTGTTCAGAGCCATCTGTCCTGTGTGCCTCTTCCACAGTTTCATTGGTTGTTTGTGTTTCTGTCTCAGAAGGTGTAAAGCTGAACATGAAACTGTTGTCAGATGGTGTGAACCAGTTTGTGTTTACTTCATAAGTCTGGTCAGATCGCTTCCTATACACCATGCTTCCTGAAGCCTTTACATTTCCTCGTTGTATCTGCACTTTCCCAGGTTTCATACCTAGAAAAAAGAAAATATTGCCACATTGATATAAGCTAGGTAGCAAATCACCTCTCTAGGGGGATACATGATGCCTGTATATACAGCATATGTCTGTATAGAAGAGAGTTAGAACTCTGCTGGCATCTGCAAGGAAGAATGGGCAATTTACCCAAGCAAAGCAGAGCTGTCCCTACACTGCCTGGAATTTGTGACTACCCAGTGAGCAGGGGGAAAAGGGAAGCAGCTCCTGTTTATCTAGACCTGAGCACCATTCTCCATCCTACTAACCTCATGCACAACTACAGGCAGGCAGCCTTGGCAAGAGTTCCCTTTTCTGCATTTTCTTTCTTCTCAGAGCCTTGTTTAATCCTAACTTCAGCTTTCACTAGTAGGGCTCCAAAACTACCAGCTCTCCTTAACACTGGAGGCTACATCAGGGCAATGCCATACAGTATGCACTCACAGTCATGACTTCACTTCCTCACCTCTGGGATTATATGTGCCTAAAACCCATTCTGCTTTATGTCTTAGCCGGCCGACCGGTCAGGGCCTACCGAGGGGGTGGACGGTGTTAAGACGTCAGGCAGGCTAGCGATGAAGAGGCAGGACAGCGTATTGGTTTCAAATAGATTTTACTTACGTCACTGGTGGCTGCGACATAGGCTGTAGGCTCACTTGCTTGGTTATAGTCCAGGTTACTGCAATGAGTTTGTACACAAAACGAGTGCGCAGGGAAGGGGTACATTGGGAGGTCGCTGACGGGAAGTTGTTGGTGGGTGATCAGTCTGCCAAAGTCACTCTGCCACGTGCTCAGAGCTCTGCAAGATCTTTCTGCAATGTGGTCAGAATGTGCTCCACTCTGATTTGGGCGGAAACTGAGCAGACTTTTATACTTTCAGAGTAGCCAATTACAAACTGCCAAGTAGGAATACGTAACTAGGTGGAACATGCCAAATTTGGAAAAATGCCAATCATACGGAGGAGTGGTCTCAATGTCAATTATGCGGAGGGGTGGTCTATTGTGTCAGGGACACTCACTTGACTTGGGTTGTGACACTTTAAAGGCTTTAGGTTGCATCATGAACAACAGGGCTTGAAGGGAAGGAAGGTTGCTGGCTTCATGGGAAGTATTTGGAAGAAAGACCTCAAGAAAAACCACTTGTTAATGCACAGACATCACAGAAAGAACTGAAAAGTGTACATCCCAGGTAAAACCAGGCCTCACCTGCTTTCTCTGCCTTTTTCCGCTCCTCAGCCATTTTAAGTCGATAATCTCCAAACACACGATTCATCACCTGTCGCTTCTTCACAAAGGGTGCCTTGTGGGAGCGTAGGACCTTCAGGATCTGCTGTGTTTCCTCTGCTAAACTCGAGAAAAAGATGAACACAGACATAAGAAACCAGGATGACAACAGCCTCATAAAGCACAGTGAGGGAGGAAAATAATTCTATTTTCTACAGATAAGCTCAAAGCACCATTTTAACTGGATGAGAACTGGGATGGTCACTAATTGGGGTATTGGGTAGTCACAGAACATACAGAACTGGTTCACTGAAAGGGATCTTCAGAACTTTTACAAACTGATATGCAAGGCTGTATTGGAACAAAACCTATTCCTAAGCATTTATTATGTACCTATTTCTATCCTACCTGTCACCCTGGTATCTGGAACTAACTACATGATACTGTTTGATGAACTGGTAGAAACAGAAATGCTCTAATGTTTGAGCAATAAGTCTAATGCTTCCAGGCATAAAACAATTGCTAAAGGGGTCCATATATACCATAACAGTCAGTCACATGCACTGCAGTGAAAGTTACACCTTCCCTTCCAGCATTCAGTATTGGTCACTACTGGAAGGGGATATGAGGATGAGCAGAAATTGCATGAAAAAAATATAATTCCCTTTATAAGTCCCTCTTATAAGTCCCTCAGTACAGTTGAAGGCAGTGTTTTAATACACAATCAAGATTCTTCTGTGAATTTTTCTTCAGAAACAATAAATGTGCTTAAAGAAATAAGGCTATAAACATTTAAAGGCTTGATCATGCTTGATGCACTCTCAGTACTTATTTGAGACTGTGAGACTATAGCAAACCTGAGCTAGCTGTACACTATGCAAGCAGAGCCTAGAAAGAATAAGGCAGAGACTAAAAAGAAAATGAGGACAGCAGAAACAAACCAGAAGGGGAAAACTCAAGATCATAGAAGTAAATGGTAAGGGTGGTTAGGTAGAAGAAACTCAAAGTGGAACAGAATGTATCATCCCATTATTTAGTTAAGAGAGCATTAAGGCAGTGGCTCCCAACTTTCGTAGACTCAAGGCACCACTTGAAAATACCAGCTTAGTTTTCACTCATTTTTGATTGCACAAAAATAACAAAAATCCTTCTATTGTGAAAAACTCCAGAAGACCACAACAGGTCAGAATGTTTGTAACATTATGGGTTCCTGCTTGAAATCTCTGGGTTTATTTTGTGAATCACGTTTGCATACCCAACGTGTATCAAACGGTGTTACAATTACATGGCACCCTTGGCAGGATTTCATGGCACATTGAGAAGCACTGTCCTAAGATCCAAATGTTTCACTTCATTTCACATTTAGGATGAACCTAATTACAAGCTAACAAGAAGAAAAGGCAGAGGGATGCTGAGAAACAAAAAAGGATTTTGGATTTACTGAGCCAGAAGAAAGTTTAGGATTGAATGGCAGATCCTAAGGGAAGCCACATACCTTGTTCTGGAGTCGGGTTGAGACGAAGAAGGCCCATCTCCAGCTGTAAGACGCACCATTCCAGCTCATCTTGAAACGTCCCTTGAGGAGCCTGGGATATTGGGATGCACACACCACTTTTAAAAAGCCTGGGTGTGCGTACACACACCACCATCCCCAGCCTACTTGGATCTGACAAAGAAATGTGTATTCTGAAGTTGTCTCTCCTGTGTTATGCAGGAGTTCAAGCTATAATAATTTAACAGCTTATTCTATCCTCAAATTCTCTGAATGAGGTACAGCAGCTCAAACTAGACCGCAAAGTAATGCAGAAGCAAATTAGCATGGGCTGTGGCACTGATTTATCTGATTCAATACAGATCCATCATCTCTGAGGTTAGAAAAAAAAGGATTTATGAAAACAGACTAGCAGCTTGATTATCAGTGAGGACAAGCCATTTCCTAAAGTACTTTTTCCTAGTGTTTTTTTTTTCTTTTCTAGTTTTAAAGGTCCCAAATGATGGGATTTCCTTTTGGGAACCATTCCTCAATTTAATAAGATTTTTTTTCTTTGTCAGGAAATTCTCTTCCTTGTATACAACTCTGATGATCTGGACAGTTTATGTCAACTTAAAAATTCTTCACATTATGAACTACCTGTATGTTTAAATTCTCAACATGATTTTTGCTGTGTTCCTACCTCATCTCCCTGTGCTATGGAGCAAAGGAGTAGTGTCTGAAAGATTATCATCAAGTGAATAAGGCTAGCCCTAATAGAACAATGGGTAAAATAGTAGTCTGGGTAAAATATATTTTCTGATGGAGTAGAAAATGAACAGAGTGAAAGAGGGATGCAGTGTTGGTGCAGCCCTTTAAAACTACAAATGTTAAGCTGAGCTACATTCACAGAACAACATAACTTTGGCTTTTGGAGAAGTTTGGGAAATGTTTCTGACTGCTGCTTCAGTCAGGAGCTAGAGGGCACTGATTGTCGGTCCTCAGGCCTGCACTGTTCAACATTGTCATTGGCAACTTGGACGAGGGGGTGAAAAGCACCCTGTTCGAATTCACAGATAACATTAAGATGGGGGGGGAAGTGGTCACACTAGAAGGGAAGAATAGGCGACAATCAGACCTAGACAGGTTACAGGGCTGGGCGGATGAGAACAGGATGGGTTTCAACACTGACAAGTGCAAGGTGCTGCACCTGGGGAAGAAGAACCAGCAGCATACCTACAGGCTGAGGAACTCCCTTCTCGTCAATGCAGAGGCAGAAAAGGATCTTGGCGTCATTATTGATGCCAAAATGAACATGGGCCAACAGTGTGGGGACGCAATCAGGAAGGCCAGCCGTACCTTGTCATGCATCCACAGATGCATCTCAAGCAGGTGATCCTCCCCCTCTATGCAACACTGGTCAGGCTGCAGTTGGAGTACTGCGTCCAGTTCTGGGCACCGCACTTCAAGAGGGATGTGGATAACATGGAGAGGTTCCAGAGGAGGGCCACTTGCATGATCAGGGGGCAGCAGGGCAGGCCCTATGAGACGAGGTTAAGGGACCTGAACCTGTTCAGCCTTCCCAAGAGAAGGCTGAGGGGAAATCTAGTGGCCTGTTACAAACTAGTCAGGGGGGACCAGCAGGCATTGGGGGAGTCCCTGTTCCCCCAAGCACTCCCAGAAGTGACAAGAAATAACGGTCACAAGCTGGCCAAGGGTAGATTCAGACTAGACATCAGGAGGTGCTACTTCACTGTTAGGGAGGCTAGGATCTGGAACCAACTTCCAAGAGAAGTGATGCTGGCTCCTACCCTGGGGGTCTTTAAGAGGAGGCTGGATGAACACTTTGCTGGGGTCATTTGACCCCAGTACTCTTTCCTGCCATGGCCAGAGGTCGGGCTTGATGATCTACTCACATCCCTTCTGACCCTACCAACTATGAAACCATGAGAATATGGCTCTGTGATTTGGGGAAGAAAAAGGGCTGACCTGGAAGAAGGCAGTCCCAGAAAACTTGACAGGACACTGGGGAAGGGTGGTGGGGGAAAGGGTGGAAAAAAGCAAGGAGAATACAAGGGCAACAGGCAGAAATCTTGCAATTGCATGGCAGAGAACGGTATTAGCTGTACATACCAGCTCAAGTGAAAGGACACAGAGAAGGGTACTTCAAGTTCTTACCTCCTCCATTGGGAAAGTTGGCTGGGCTGACCTTCAGCTCTGGAATCCTCCTACATAACCTTATTCCCTACAGACACAAAACAGTGAGTGAGCTCTTATGCCCTTTCTACAAGAGGTGGGTGGAGAATGACAAATGTTAAAAACTGCTGGCTGTGGTGATGGATGCAGATTAGAGGTTTTGTGGGGTACAGAGAGAAGTGGTAAGAGTGCTCTAGCTGCTCATTCCACAGCCTTCTGTTGGGGAACATTTCCTAGCATAGGAAGAGAGCAAAAGGTCAGAACTGGCAAGTGACTGAGGAGAGGCAGAGAGCTGAGCTTTCAGCTGTCCGTCTTACAAACTCCACTCCTCCGACAGCCAGCACACTGGTGTCATAACCAGGGGGGCTGCTATGCGAAGGGACTGATTTGCATTGAATGCCAAGCATCTTTCAATAACTACTCGGTCACAAGATAAGGGTCAGCGCTGACTCAGTGGAATAAAAAGATGCTGCATAAGAGATGGATTCAAACAGCCATTATTACTGGTCTATTTTTAAGTTTAATGACTGCACTGTATCATATTCCAGGCATTTGTACAGTGATGAGCAAATAGATGAAAGATCCCCAACATGGACGAATGTCCAGAGACCTCCCAACCCAAAAGAAACGTAGCACATATTCCTCCTTCTCCCAAATAATCACACTTCCTTCACTTCACGTACATGGGGAAAGGGTAGCACGTGGTCACACTTTCCCAGGTGCCCCCCAATGCTCCCCGCGTCCAGGCTCCTCAGGCCCAGGTCCCAGGGTGGGTGTGGGGGCAGCAAATCTGCAGACACATAACCCCTGCTGTCAAGGCCATAGCACAGCGGGGCCACGAATGAGACCCTCGCAGCTCTGCATTCTGCCCCCTTCACGAGAGCGGCCACCCGACGGGGCCAGACAGACCGCGACCCCGGCGCAGCGGCCCTGCCCGGAGCCTCCGCGCCACGAGCCAGGCCGGGCCCGGGCGCTCCTCACCTGCTGCCCCGGGGCGGGCGGAGTCCGACGCCGAACACCTTCCCCGCCCCTTTGGTTCCGCGCAGCGCTCGGCCCGGCCTCTCGCTCGAGCCGGGCGGGCGCGGAGCTGCGCCCCCACAGCGGAACCTCGGCCCGGGGTGACTCCGGGGCACGGCGGAGACCTCTGCCTCCCCGGGCCGTGCGGGGGCTCGGGCCCGCCCGCGAGCCCGTCCCGAGGGTTTCCGCTTCTCCCCCCAGCCCGAGCTCTGCCAGGAGCCCGCCCCGCCACACACAGCGCCAGAGACCTGCGC
The DNA here is from genome assembly GCA_030014935.1 of Caiman crocodilus. NCBI lineage: Eukaryota > Metazoa > Chordata > Crocodylia > Alligatoridae > Caiman > Caiman crocodilus. Next base: position 16,166,094 of record JAGPOW010002067.1, on the reverse strand, counting down.
AAAGTACACACGCTGTTTATTAAACACGGATCCCCCTGCCGGGCTGCAGCGCCGCGCCGCGCCGCGCCCCGCCGGCGGCCTCCTGGCTTCAGCAAAGAGCCGCCCGCGCCCGGGAACAAAAGCCACTCACCGCAGCGCCGAGACTGCAGAGCAGCTAAGCCGGGCCCGACAGCCAGCAGGCAGCTCTGCCCCTTCCCTCCGCTCTGGTGAATGGGGACTCCCAGACGGCTTCCTTCCGTGCTTAAAATTAAAGCAGCGCAGAAACGTTTGCCAAGCAGAGGCCTAACTCCAGGAGAGCGCCTGCGCCTCTGCTGCTTGTTCCTCCCACCCACCCTCGCCAAAGGGAAAAAAAGCCACTTGTTCAGTTTTCCAATGGGTTTTCCTCACACAGACCCTAAACACAAGTCCTAGGTGAAGGCAATGTCCACACCTAACCTAATGCTGCCCTCCACTGTCAAATACCAAATCCCACTACATCATTTGGAATATATTAATCTCCAGTTCAACAAACTACCCTCTATCAAGTGCACCACATAGGAGATGCCCATGTTGCAACGTACAACCTTAAACCCAGCTGTTAAATGTGCCATTTTGGTATATGACTTACCACAAACATAGGTTGGAACAGAAGGCATGGGCAAGTTTCAACAATACTTATCCAATATTCAGGTTTAAACATACCTTTATATAAGCTATTCCAACCATGTTGTAAGCAGATTTCCTTTTAAGCATTTAGTTTTTTTGGGTAAGGAAGAAAAAAAGAACACGAAGAGACTAAGTGAAATGCCTTTTTAAAATGAAAGTCTGTCTGCAATAGTTTTTGTCCTAGCATTCCCTTGATTTTTGGGCAGCAACCCCATGGTTGTCAGAAGTTGTTAGTGAATTCTGTAGTGCCAGATTAAGTAATATTTCACAGCACAATATTTGATGTCTCTTTCAAATGTTGAACCCAGACTCTGCTGACCTAGGCACCAGATGGTAGACATTTTCCAGGGCTGTCAGTCATTCCAACAGGGGTTATATTCATCCTGAAGGCTCTTTCAAGCATTGTTCTCAGAGGTTTAAAAAAGGTACTGGAAGCTTTTACACGGAAGAAAAAACCCAGCTGAACTCTTTTGGACTTTAGGGGTTCTATATCACCTTTAAACTTGGTAAGGCTCATCACATTTCTTTAAGTCTCACCTCTAACAAAATTCTGATGGACCAGGAGTTTTTTGGGCATCATTTCTGACCTTAGTCACAAGGCATTTCAGACACATTTTCTTGGCCATAAATTCTAAATCAAGATCAGACTTGGGCTGGAAATTATTTCACAGCCTTAATTAGGGAGAGCTGTTAAGTGGCAGAAAGCTGTTTGACAAATCCTTGAGGGGGTGATAATGAATATGGGAATAATGAACAGATGAACAACCATCTTAAAAGGGCCTAATTTCAGAGACTCTCTGGGGTATAAACCATGAAAGACCCCAGCATCCTGAGAGGCACAGTGGCTTGCAATTGTATCTCTGCCATTTCCAACACATGCCGGACAGCAAAAGCATCTCCTAGCTGGCACTAGGAAACTAAGAGGCAATGCAAAATCCTCTACGGAAGATACTGACGGGCATATATATCAGACCCTGTCAGATCCATTTTGCATGCGTGTATGGTTTAAGAATATTGCTTTCTGTTGCAGGATGTTATCTATGAAGGCAACAGAGGCCACCTGAACTACACTCAATGCCCAAGCAGAAGGCAGGCACAAGGGGCCAGGGATGTCTTGTTTCTTCGGATTTGGAGTACAGCATTGAGGCCTGCTCCCAGGGAGAAACCTGCCCTGCAGAGTCACACTCTAGACACTGCATCTGTCCCAAGACCAAAACTGCATGGGTGGAGGTACTGCTCTGAGTAACAGGTGAGCAAAAGTGTGATGGGACCTTGGAGCCCCTAGATGACAGTGCAGGGCAGAGGCACCATCTCCTCCCCAGGCTCACAATGCACTCCTGAGCTTCCACCAGAGCAGTTTTACACTGGGCAGAGACACTTTTATAAAAGAGCTGTACATTAGGAACCAGGTGCTCTTCTGCAGAGGACTGCCCCCAGGGAGAGATCAAGGCAGTGTGAGGGACAGAAATGGCTTTAGCTCCTGGGATCAGGTGTGTGTGCTGGATCTGATTGATAAGTACACAGGGCTGTGCAGTCTCAGCCTGGCACAGGACAGTGCTGGCAGCCACTATGGAACTTGGCTCAGGTGTTCCAGGAAGGCCAGATGCCCCATCTTTCCAGCTGCTCCACTGTGTGATGATCCCTGCCATGCTCACCTTTGTCAGCAAAGCACTGATGAACTCGTTGTAGGCATGGCTGGAGACTGGAAGCAGCAGCTGCTCTAGAATGAACAGCTCTTTGGTGCTAGATTCCTTCAAGGAAAGCCCCAAATAGGTCTTTGAAAAAATGTTGCATTTGGAGAGAGAGGACGATGCAGCTGCCAGGGCCCAGTGACCAAGGCACCTGGCAGAGCCAACGGTTGGCATTAGGGCTGTGAGGAGCAAAGCCAAGGCCAGGCGAGTCTCTGGTTTCATATAGTAAAGGAGTCCTGCCTCCAGACTTGCTCACCTGCGATGTATGTGGCTTGGACATGCAGGCTGTCATCCAGCATCAGGAAATCTGCAGACAGCCAGGAGAGCAAACAGGAGTCAGAGTGGCAGCAGACTGGGAAGGATGCCCTCCATTAGCAGGAGCTGGGATGGCAAAGGACTGGATTCTAGCAGAGTCCCACTAAGGATTTGCCATTAGGACTGCAAGGGTCCCGGGTCTACAATTAAAACATGTAACCCAAGCAGGAGAAGACCTGCTCCAGGCAACTGAACCAACATGGGGTGCTGGAAGTGCTAGTCACCTCTGGCTTCCAAAACCTGCCACAGGGATCTGATGGTACAAGAATAATTAGCTTAGAAAATAGATATCAAAGAACGAATAGGTCCCCATTCCCATGGAGAAATGACAGGACATCCTGCTACTGAGCTTTTTCCAAAAGAAGCCAACCCAGGAACGTCACAGCTGTGCCAGCCTCATCCTACCTCCCAATAAAGAGGAGGTGTAGTAGCAGCACTGACAGTGGTGGAGTTTGCACCTATGCCTTTCTCAGGTCCTTCTACAGGGACCAGAACAGGGGACAAGGAGCTCATGTCTGTCTGGTCCCAGCCTCACCCACCAGGAGGTGCTGCAGCAGCTGGCTGGGAGGAGCTGTCACCCTTCCCTTACATCCATACCTGCATCTGAATCATAGTTCAGGGTCCCCTTTCTGTGCTCAATTCCTAGGAGTTGGGCTGGGTGGAGAGATGCAGCCTCCAGTGCTGTCTCAACTGTGCACCCTTGGGAAGAGAGAGACACAGAAGCTAAATGCAGACTTTTCCCCTGGGGAATACCACCCCATGCATCCCGGCCTGTGCAGCCCTTCAGTGGACGCAGCAACAGGCTGACTAAACCCAGACTCTGCAAGACACTGACAGCCACAGGGTTGCTGGTGGCTGCCCAGCCATGGACTGAAACTAAAGCCAGGTGGACCTATGCAGGGTCCCAGACTCTCCCAAAGGCATCCCCAAGCATTCTGCTTCAGTTCCCATTACAGGCTACAGTCATGCTATGATGCTTTGCTGAGCTGTCAGGGATGAAAAGAGCCTGCAGGTGAGCAAGATTACAGCAGACCCTGCTATCTAACCATTAATGGGATGGGACTGAGAGAGAGAGATCCCATCAGTGGGGCCTGTAGGAATAAGGAGCAGTTGGGGGCAGGGTTCTTTGCTTTCAGTCCTTGCAAAGCCTACTGTCTCTCCCTGATAAAGTGCAGTCATGCTGGCTGGTCCCAAGTCCACTGGCAAGGGGCTGGAAACTGACAATGTATCCAATCTCATCTAAGGTGCTGAACACCCTTTGGCCAGCCAAAGAGACCTTTGCCCTGGAAAAGATGGCAACATTAGGGAGCAGCTTTCTCCACCCCAAAGCTCGCAAAGAGCAACAGAGCCTGGGTTTACCTGTAGCTTCTAGGAAGTGTCGAACACATGTATCCATGGTTGCTACGCTGCCACTCAGGGTTTTTGTCCCTGTGGGGGACAAGGAGAAAAGACAGGACACTGAGCAGATCCACCTGCCATTTAAACACAAGGAAGGGAGCATACATGAGTCCTAGCACAACCCACTGGGGTTAAAAAATCCAAGGAGTGGAACAACTTAGGATGACTTTCAAACCTCATTTCAAGCCAGCAGAAATTTTGGCTCCAGAGAAGGCCAGGGAGGGCAGTGGGTGTGACAAAGCAGGACTGAGGGGCTATGGCAGAGCTGGAGAAGGGGACTAGACAGATGACCAACTGCTTGAGATGTGTTACTGGAACTAGGCAGGGGAAAAAAAGCATATTCAGCTCCTGCTTGCCTCAGTGCAGTAAGCAACCTTGATCTCACAGGCACTAGGATTCTGGGAAAGAGCAGGGTTTTTAAACCAAAGAATGGAATGAAATGGTCCTTGTTATCTTACTCAGTGGGAGTCTCTCCCCCTACAATCACAGGGAAGGCTGCTCAGAGCAGCCCCCAGCCCCAGTCAAGATGTGAAAACTGAGCAAAATGATGTCTACTTGAGCCTTTTCCCACAGGAGGTGCCCAACTTCGAGGCAGGGGCTCCATGGAGCCTCTCAGTGCAATTCTTTGGAAAGCAAGGAAGAAAGCAGTAGAAAGCAAAGCAAAACAACAGGGCCCTCTGGACAGGAGGAGAAACCAAATACTCTCCCTCACAGCACCACCAGTCTTCCTGGGGTTAGTGTGCACAAGGCTCACATCTGTTCTGCAGCCTATGGGGCTGTCTGGAAGGGCTGCAGGAAGAAGAAGAGCACTCACCTGCAATGTAGGTGTTCAGCCCATCTATCTCAATTACCTGCTGGCCCAGGGTGTGCCTTCCTGGAGCCAGCCCCATTCCAGCAATGGCATCTGTCACCAGCACCATGCCTGAGGAAAACAAGGAGTAGCTCCTGTTAGCTCCACAGCTGCTTATATAATACCCCACATGAACAAGTCTTGGTCATTCCACTCTCTGGGATATCTAATAGCAACAGTTGGAGAGTCTTAAGAAACAGCCAGAATGATGCACGCTTGCAGAGGCTAATAAACTGGAACACATGGCAGGTGTCTTCTCAGAGCTGCCATACCATATTGGTGCAGCTCAGGACTACAAGCGAGTAGGAAGAAGAATGAGGACACTGCACAGGGCAAGAGGTTTGGGTTAGGGGATCAGGCCCTGGGCTAGGTCACTCATAGACCAAAGGGAAGCCACAGACTGAAATGTAAACTCAGAAGTGAGGATGATGGGGAAGGCTGGGGGAATTGAGCAGCAGCACTGGACTGGACTTTGTGGGAACATCAATAAATAGGAATCATTTGTTACTCTGCTGGGGAAGGATATAGGACTAATGTCCTTGGAGTCAGAGCCCTTAGTCTGTTCACAGAACAGGCAGTGACAGTTTAAGATTCACTCTTTGCTCCACCCTGGGGAGGTCAGCTTCACAAGAAAAGCCAGAGCCATTCTTCTGATATCACTACTGCAAGGTTGGTGACAGTGACGTGTGACACTGACACCCATTTACTGGGAGACAGAGGAAGCCCTGACTCATTTCACCATTTTAGAATGGGTGTCTACTAGATCCACTGCAAGAATCACTACTCAACAGGGAGACGGCCTCAGGAAGCCAGCTAATCCCAGTCCCAACCCCATACGGTACTTGGGCAGCTACTGCAATCACTTGCGAGGAAATATCAACAAAGCAACTCAGGTGTATTAAGCCTCTTTCAATGGAAACAGAGAAGCTGCCAGCAGCATGTGTCACAGCTTGAGAGTTAACACCAGAGGCCACTGAAGCACTGTTCTAGATTGAGTTGACGGCCTCAGATACACATGGCTCTGAAGTAACAATAACCTGTCCAGCACCACTGGACGAGGATACTGTATTTGGCAAGGTCAGTTCCTATAGATCCAGTGTTTTGGGAGAAGGTGCTGTACTGTGCGGACAGGAGGGGACCACAGGGACACACCTTTGGGATGGGCACGATGTGCAATCCTCAGAGCAGCGGGGTTGGTGTGAATGCCATCTGATATCATGCCATAGAACACCCTCCGCCCGGTGGGGATCTTGTCACTTGTTAGCAGCCCAACAATCCCAGGGTCTCGATGGTGGAACTGGGCACGGGGAAAGGAGACAGAGAGAGAGAGAGAGAGAGGTGGTGGTTACCTTGGAGAAATACGCAGGTGGCCAGCTTCCTACAATTAGGCATGCTGCCATGACAGCCACAGTTGGACATGAGTGAAGAGGGGAAGTGAGTCTGCTGAGTCTCCAGTCAGTGAGGGGCTCTGTCTCCTATATGTAGCTTCGGTACAGAGAAGCTGGCAAGCCTGCTATAGCCTTTGGCTAAGAGATCCATGTCCTTTAGCTCAGGCAGCAGAGTCTTCTGTTTAGATGTAGAGATCATATTTAATTCCCAACAGACAGGGCACAGCACACAGGAGACAAGAATAAGTCCCAAGGGAAGCAAGACAGAGAGAAAAGGAGCAAGGAAGGTGATGACACCCCCTTCCCCAGCTACTTACGGGTAACATGGCATTGAACAAGTGAGTGATAAAGGTAGCACCATGCTGGACAGCTTCCTCTGCCTCAGAGAGATTAGCCACAGAGTGACCTGTGAATAAGGAGTGCCACATGAAATCTTGGACTGCTTTCTCCTCTTTCCATTGACTTTCAAGAGGAAGGTGCGCTCAGTTCACAAGCTGCAAGTTTGCTCTCATGCTCGTGCTGGAAAGCCACCCAGTGTACAGCTGAGAACTGGACAATGGACTCTCCAATGTGAACTGGAGAATTACACCTAAATATGCCTAGAGGCACTGGAGGTGGAGATGAATTTGGGTCAATACTGCAGAGTAACAGACACATATGCTGCTTGGCTTCCAGGGACTTCAGTGAAGGATTCTGATTTTTGGTCAGGTTAGGGCCATAGAAGGATACGCTCTCCTGGTGTCTATGTTTTTAGGAACTATTACTCAAAAACTGAGTTGCTGTTTGTTTGGGGAAGGGTGTGAAGAAAGAGTGGAGGAAGGAGAGAAAAGATGAAACTCTCTGGCCCTCCAATCTGACAGCTAGAGGGAAGATGTTAATAAAAGCTCCAGGTTTCATTACATTGACAGCACAATGTTTGTTTCCCTGATGAAGATGAAAGCCCTAACCCCTTCCAGGGTCCTTGGACCTTTTGCTAGCAGATTATTGCCATACTGGATATCTTCTTTGATGAGGGCTGTGGGGTAGCGAACACTGCATTCAATCACAGTTCTGTTACAAACCCTCATTTTAGTGGCTCAATTTTAGCACTTGAGGGCATCTAAAAAAAGCTGGTTTGATCTCAGGTTGAAGAGGAAAATGTGGGGGAAACATGAGCAAAATCCAGCCAGCTCAAAGGGTAAGAGTTAAAAGTCTCAGACCTGGCTTTCACTTTGAAATGACACTGTCCTAAGTTCTGCAAAGAGGTTAGGATGCACATCAAAAAGGTGGAGTTTCAAGAATCCCTGCTTGGTACTGTCTGGGAGCCTGACTTCCTTTAGGTACCTCAAGCTATATGCCCCAAATCCACTCACCTTGGATGTTTTAGTATTTTTGTGCACAATTTCATATGGTTGGCCTCACTTAAGGTCTTTAAGGAAAAACATGGATCATATTCTGCCCCTAGATACAGATCCCCCATTCCTTTGCTCAGTTCCATATTGCTCACTCACGTGGGAGTGGAATCTGACTGTTCATGACAGAGCTTTAAAACACTGCCACTATAAATGCAGAATGAGCTACTCCCAGCTAGTTGGGAACTGTGCTACTGTTTGTGGCTATGCAGCCATCTAAAGACAGAAGAGCACTGTTGATATTTACAGAAGAGTTCTGGTACTGCTATTTCACTGCAGACCTCCAGAGCTGTGTAGGATTTTGACATAGCACAGCTACACAAATAAGGAAAGGAAGCAGAGAGATTTTTCCTTTTGGTGTTTAGGGAGAGGAAAGGGAAGAATTTGGGGAGGGAAATCCAATACTAAAGGCTTCAATTCATGCCCTATAAGAGGGACTACTCAAGTACCACTTTAAAATCAGGAAATGCGTCTGGTAAAGGCGAAAGCTTTCTGTATTACACTCAGAATGAACCAGCCCAGTTAGCAAAGGCAGTTCATTTGTGTGTTAAATTTTGCTATCAACATCAGTGTACTTTTACCCAGGTATTGACCAATGCTATAGAGTGAATGATGCCCAGGATTTGCAATGCAAGTAGTACATATTAGGATCTTCAGGGACCTTCTGGACCTGCCCTCCCACTCCATGACTGGGCCTTACCCAGTGAGACACAGATGCCTCGGTTAGTGAGTTCCTCGATCACCTCACCACTCCTCTTCATCTCGGGGGCCAGAGTGACAATCCGGATGCAGTCCAGGGCCCCGTAGGTGGCAAGCAGGTCCTGGAAGGCTCCTGACTCAAAGGTGCGAAGGCAGTGCTCTGGATGAGCCCCCTTCTTCTCCCTACTTATAAAAGGCCCCTCTAGATGGGCTCCTGCCCAAGGGAAAGGATTAAAGAACATCTACAATTATTCCTGCTCACTGAATAAACAAAAATAAAGCACCCATTGTGGTATCCTGACCCAGCTATAACACCACCCTCCCAGATGGCTTTGAGAATGGAGCAGGCGGTTGTAGGGCTGGAGAAAAGTCAAGGCTCTTCCCTCTCTCTCTGTATTAGTCATAAAACTATAATCTTTACTCTCCTGGCCCTTGTCTCTCCAAACTCACTATGCTGCCCCCATTTCTTGCTTTCTACTCCACACAAAGCTTGCAGTTACTGAGATTTGAGGAAAATACCATGGCAAATGAAAGGTGACTCTCCCCAGGGGACTTACCCCTAGGTTTCAGATAGGGCTGACCCTGGGGTGCCTGGGTGGTCCACCCCTTAAAAAATGAGGTTCTCTAATGGCTGTACTCCGTAAGAAGAGAGAGATGGCATCACTGCCAGCCTGCTGACCCTGACCATGCACTATCCAGCAAGGTCATTTTCTCAATGTTTTGAAGCAGTCTGGAGGACCATCGTAACTTGCATATCCCAGTGAAAATCTCCAGGAGCCCTGGCCATTCCATTTCTGGCCTCCCCAAAATATGGTGCTCCAAGCCTCTGTCAGCCATGGTCAGTGGTTTCCATAAGAGCTTGCCTCTACAGTGGTCTCTGCCTGCTGCAGAAATAAGAGGCCCTGTACAGCAGGGAGGCTACTGGGAAAGAGGACTAGGAGGTGATTTTGCTGTTTACTTACCCAGGACACCTGCTCCGTGGGCTCCTCCATTTCTTATGCTGATCTGAGGAAGAACCTAGCAGAAAGGGACCTGTTAGAAATCTCACAGACATGGTACCCCTCCTGCTTGTAGGAAGGTCCCTATTCAAGGCCCATGGATATGGATACAGAAGAGCATGATTGTACCCCTATTCCAGGACAGAGTGAGGGGGACCTGTTCCTCAGAGGAATGGTGCCACTTAGCACAGAGCTGTTCTTTTGCTGTGTAAAGCTTTCAACAGCAATCCTGACAGTGGGAAAACCCAACAAGGCTAAGGTTAGGAAAAACCTTGATCTTCAGAACAGACCCTCCCCAGAGCCCCCTTGTTTCAGTCTTCCATTGCCTTGCCCTCACTATAGTCCCAAAGAGACCACGTGTCACTAACAACATATCCCTCAGAGCAGGCAGGTCTCAGTCCCCATTTGACTTTGTCAGCTGTTTGAAGGTTAAGACCAAGTGACCCAGGTCTAGAGTTCAGCTCCTCCCATCCATGACACATCCCAAAAGGCAGCTGTTAGCCTAGGTCCCACATGCCACTATATTCCCAGAGGTTGAGGTATAACTGGGGCTAGGGCTGACCCAGCTTCAGCCTCCTACACTATGGGAGCCAGCTCCATGGTCTCCCCGTACCTTGTGGTAGACTGATGGTGGGGAGGTCACCAGGGTGGGGCAAAAGGAAGTCACTCCATGGGAGAGAATCTTCTGACTAACCAGGTTGATCCCTGATTTGAAGTCATCAGTAGCCAGGGAGAAATCCACCCCAAAGCCTCCTGGATCATAAAGAAAATGAGGACATAGAATTTACCTTGTTAGGCCACTCTCTGTACAGCTGGCATATCTACCTCTGACAGTGCCCAACACAAGACAGCCAGAGCAGACCTTGTTGAAAATTGCTTGTTGTTTAACCCAAGCCATGTCAGTAGAAGGATGAGAGGAGACAAGAGAAAAAAAGAAACTCCTGACACATGCCTGATGGATACCAGTCACAAGAGACAGTGACTCCTGCCACCACGAGAACAGCAATCTGCTGTAGGTCTGAGACCTACACTGGAACAGCACTGAGGGACAGCATGACAGTCAGCATTGAAGGGCAGAGCTTAGGTGTAGCCACTGGGGAGAGGCTACTGGAGTCAACTCTTATTAAAATGTCACCAAACTGACCCACCTTACAGCGCCTTACCATTGATCTGCACATCAATAAATCCAGGAGCAATGATGCTATCCTTACAATCCAGCTGAATATCAGCAAACCCCTTCTCATCAAAGAAGAGCTTTTCTGGGTTGAGGATCTTCCCTTCTCTCACCCACAGGTCCTCCCTAAAAATAGAGCCATGTGTATAATAAATCACTCCCAAGAGCAGAGAGGGCCCAGACAATGATTATTCTCTGGCAGTGGTTTTGGACATCAGATGGGCCATCCCTACATCCCTGGTGCCTAAGCCCCAGGTGCATTATGCACAGTGGAGACAAGAACAGCTCAGCACCAAGCATGCTCTCCCCTGGGAACTGCCATTCTCAGGAGTTTCTTGTCCTGCCAGGCCAGTGCCACCAACATCTATACTTTTCTATTTAGCAGGTCAGGAACCCACTGGGTTCTTTCTCCCTGAAGGGAAAGAATGCAGAAAGAGCATAGTGCAGATGAAATGATCATGACAGGAGTCTCCTCTTCTTCTAGTGGGCTGTTACAAAGGTACTCACCAAATGTGTCTGCTATAAGGCTTAGGATATTACAAGAATCTGGGATTCCCAAGGTTAGTGTTCTGTTTTGCCATGCAAAAGACCTAGGCCCAGCTCCCGGAACTTTCCTCCTCTAAGCAGCAGCTCTCTGGGGTCTAACATCACTTTCCCAAGGCACTTGATAGACACAAATAGGTAAACCATACCACACACTCACCTCTGCAGTTGGCTATTTCTCAATATCCGGCAATTTGTGAACTGGAAGATTGGGGCATCTGAGACGGACTTATTGGATGGCATTGTTGGTGCTCTGAGTGACCAGACCTGAAACAGAGAAAGGGAATGATGCCGAGGGCAAGAATGAGAAAGGAAAGATGAGGTCTGGGATTCAGATACTGATATGATTCCTACATTTGTTAGAGGAAGATGAGAAAAAGATGTGGCTTTTCAAAGAAGGAAACAGAGAATGAGAGTACAGGAGACAGAAATCAGACAAATGAGGTAGGAATGTTCATCTGTGTGGGTACAACACCTGGTACAAGCTGATAAGGGGCAAGCATGCCAATAGGGGCAATGCAAATGGTGGCAGGGAGTGAGTTGGAAATTAAGAGAGAAAACCTGAATGGAGGGAGAAAAAAAGTGGAAAAGCAAGGAGAAAGAACTTGAATTCATAAATGTCATCTGTTCAGGCTCCCTCAATTCACTGTACTTTCCTGGAGCAGGCCCTTTAAGTCAGCAGGGCTGAGCACAGGAGCAAAAGTTTGCCCACATGAAGCAGCTTGCAGGACTGAGATGTAAGACTGGCAAAGCAGGGGTGGGGAAGGCTGCTACTTGGAGCCCTAGAGCTTCTGCTCTCAGCCCAGCCATTGCTGCTGGATTCTCAAGCTAGAGATTTGCAGAAAGACAAGACCACCCAACCCAAACACTGCCAAACCCTGCATGACGGCTGGCTGGGAAGTCCCAACATATTTTAAGCATTTTCCTGAGGGGAAAAAAACGTTTGAAGTTGCTTGCAACTAAGCAGGGACCTTTGCACCAGCAGTCACCTTCCACCTATAGCAGCAATAAGGCAGAGAGAAGGAGCCAGGGGAAAGGAAGAACTTTTAGGTCAGAGCCACACACTGTTTCAAACAGCCACAGCACAGCTAAGGACAAGCGACTGCTCCCAGCTGCCATTAGAGCACCAGTCAGTGGCTGCCCAGAGCTTTATGTTAACACAACACGGACTAGTAGGGCAGGAGGGGACTGCAGGTCTAGCTCCAGGTAGGACCACCCCTGACTGCACCATGCGCTCAAGTGTGCGCTTACAAACGGGGGGCAGAAGCTCCCCACCGCTCTGGGGAGCCAGGGCCAAGGCACCCCGACAACTCGCACGTCGCTCCCGTGGGATTTAAAGCGACCCGTTTAGCCGCCCTTGAAAAGGCCCGACCCCAAAGCCACGGGTGTCAAAGGGCATCTTTCCGCCGGCTGCCGCGAGCTGCAGGAGGGCCCGATGGGCGCTGCCGGGTGCGAGTCCTGCCGGGGCGGGCGGGGGTGCGGGCAGGCTCCTCCGAGGGGCGCGGAGCCGGAACAGCAGCGCGGCCGCCTCGTGCCCGCGCTCACCTCGCCCGCGGCAGCACAGGATCCACCAGCAGCCTCCGCCCGGCCCGCGCTGTGCCGGGGCATGGGGTAGACCCCGGAAGGACGGGCCAGCAGCAGGGTTCTGCGAGAGGCTCGGAGCCAGGCGAGCCGGGGCAGTTCGGGCGGCGAGTCCTGGCCTTACCGGACTCAGCTGCCCGCTCCGCTGCCGCAGCAGCACCGTTCCTAGTCATGTAAAACCGCTCATTTAACGGGAGGGGGAGGGGGCGTCCTGGGCGGGAACACGTGACCGGCCCCAGGGCGTCGCCATGATAGGAAGGGCGGAGGCTACGACTGCCATCTTGGGGAGGTCGCTCCCGCCAGGCCAATGGGGGCGAAGCGGCTGTGGGACTTGTAGGCCCGTCAGGAGCTAGGTTGCGCATGCGCGTTGTGCAGCGGGTGGTTGCTCGGGCGGAGCTGCAGGCTGAAGCCGCCTCAATTTTGCGGGCAGGCGGGCGCCGCCTTTCTCATGTACCGGGCACTCCTTTCCCGCAACGTTTTTCTTTCCAAGGCTGAGCGCGGCCCTCAGCACCGCGGCTGGATCCTGCCGGCGGCGCCCGCCTGCCTGTGCGGGCGGGGCGAGGCGGGGCGGGGCGGGGCCCGCGCGGTTCCTCTTTACTGCAGCCGTCTCCCTTCTCGTGGGCTCTCGCCCGGCTCGAGCAGCGCTTCTCAGCCCGGAGGCGTGACCCAAAGTGGGTGGCAGGAATATAGGAATGAAAGGGCCACGAACAAATTTCAAAAGGATTCTCCTTTAAAGGGGAGAAACGGGGAAGGGTGGGTTTCCCCTCGCAGGCAGGCGGCAGCGATCCGCCTGCCCTAAGGGGCTGCGGCGGCGGGAGGAGGGCGGTCAGGTGCGGGCGACACATGCATGTGCACAGCCACAACACCCTGCCCCTGTGCAAGAGGAACTTTCGTTTGTGCCTAACAGAACTTTTACAGTCCCTGAGCTCCCCTCTGCCTGAAGAAGGGTGTTTGGACCTGAAGGCTTGCAGAGAAACCACGGAGTTTAGGTTGGCCATGGGAGGCAAGGACAGCAAAAAGTCCTTCTTTAGCTATGTAGGCAGTAGAAGGAAAACAAATGGAAGTGTGGGACCCCTGTTTAACAACTCGGGGCACCTGGTAACTGAGGTTCAGGAAAAAACTGAACTCCTGAATACCCACTTTGCTTCAGTCAGTATTTCACCAGACCAAGGGAAAAGACGAGTGACATAAGGCCCATAGCGGGCATGCTGGGAATGACAGCCTCCCCACTGTGAATGCTGAGCAGGTTGAATCCCAACTAGAAAAGCTAGGCATTTATCAGTCAGCAGGACCGGATGGACTCCATCCGCAAGTGCTGAAGGAGCTGGCTGAGGTCATCGTGGAGCCCCTGGCGAAGCTCTCTCAGAGTTCCTGGTGCTCAGGGGAGATCCCAGAGGATTGGAACAGGGCCAACATTGTGCCCATCTTCAGAAGGGGAAGAGGGAGAACCCAGGGAACTATAGAGATTAAGCTAATTGCCCTATCCCAGGGAAAATCCTGGAAAAGCTCATTAAAGAATGTATGTGCAATATGCTCGCAGAAGGTAAGATTCTGAACAAAGCCAGCATGGATTTGTTGTAGTTAAGTCTTGTCTAACTAGTCTCATCTCCTCCTACAACTAGGTCTCTCCCCACCTGGACAAGGGAGGGGAGGTTGACATTATATACCTAGACTTCCAAAAGGCTTTTGATCTAGTATGCCATGATATCCTTGTGGGAAAACTGAAAGATTGTGGGCTCAGCTGCTCGATGGTTCAGTGGGTGGGAAACAGGCTACAGTGTAGTACCCAGAGAGTTCTCATTAATGGATCTGTGTCATCCTGGCATGAAGTGGCCAGTGTTGTCCCTCAGGGGTCCATGCTCGGATCAGTGCTTTTCAAGATCTTTATCAATGATTTGGATGAGAGAGTGAAAAGCTCCCTGGCCAAGTTTGTCAGTGACACCAAGTTATAGGGCAGTGTGGTCATGTCAGAAGATAGGTTGCAGATACAGGTGAACCTGGACAGGCCAGAGAGTTGGGAAGACCAGAACCAGATGAAATTTAACACTTCCAAGTGTAAGGTGCTCCATCTGGAGGCAAGCAACCCTCAACATACATACAAGCTCGGTGATGACAGCTTGACTTGCACCACGGCCGAAAGGGATCTAGGGGTAATGATTAATCATTGCATGAATATGAGCTGCCAGTGTGAGGTGGTGGTCAGCAGGGTAAATAGCATCTATCAACTGATGCATCTTGTATAAAACTAAGGAAGTGATACTCCCGCCATACTCAGCACTGATGAAACCACAGTTGCAGTACTGCATCCAGTTCTGGGCGCTACACTTCAGTAAGGACATGGAAAAACTAGAGAGGGTCCAGAAAAGAGCCACTCATATGATCAGGGATTTGCACAGCAAGCCATACAAGGAAAGGCTGGGGGACATAGGCCTCTTTAGCCTAAAGAAGAGAAGATTGAGAGGGGACTTGATAGCTGCTTAACTGCTATATCAGAGGAGCACATTAGGAGCTCAGTGAACAACTGTTCACTAGGGCACCCCTGGGGAAGACCAGGACAAATGGATACAAACTCCTGGAAGGTCGCTTCAGGTTTCATACCAGGAAAAAACTCCTTCACAGTTAGGGTGTCTAGACTATGGAATAAATTCCCTCCAGAGGTGGTGCAGTCACCTACCCTGGAGGTTTTCAAGAGGAGACTGGACAGTCACCTTGCTGGGGTCACCTGACTAGTGTCTTCCTGCCTAGAGCAGGTGGACTGGACCCGATGATCTGCAAGGTTCCTTCCAGCCACTAGCAATCTATGAAAGAAAAAAATGTTTTTTGCTACTATTTATTTGGTCTAATAAAAGATATCACAAGAGTTTTGTCTGCTTCTTAGACCAACAGGGCTATAAGCTATATCCCTCACATGCATGCAGCAGCCTGCAGGTAACTCTATAGGGTGGGCAAGGGGGCATAGGCAATGATGTTTGGGGGGTGTGTTCCCCTCAGGTCTGTGCACCCACAGTGGGCACGAAGCTGCAGCCTGGCTGGCCTGGCATAGGCAGGAGCCACCTCCACAGCCCAGCAGGCAGGACCCATTGCATGAGGGCAGAGTGGGGCAGAGAGACTCCACTGGTGAGTGAACAGTGTGAGGAGTAGCAAGCAGACAGACCAGAGGACCATGCTGCTTTCACTTCCTCCCACTACCACCCGCTCATGTCAGGCTACGGCTCTACCTCACCACCATGGCCCAGCTGCCACTGCTGCTGCCACTCGCCTCAGGCCACAGCTCTACCCCAGAGAGGAGGTGGGTGGCAGCTAGCACAGCTGTACTTCAGAGGGGAGATGGGGTGGCAGCTAGGGAGCCTTAGGGGAGCGATGGCAGCCAGGCTATGGCAGTAGGGTAAAGGTGTGGCCCACTGCACAAGTGGTTGGTGGCAGGAGGAGTTGTGGGGGAAGGGGGAGGCCATGCTGCCCTCATCTATTACTTTTTGCACTGCTGCCAGCAAGGCTGGCATGGGAGTCCTGCCAGCAGCAGTGATGTCCTACAACCCAGCTCTGCCATCCCACACTGAGTTCCACCCGCTGGGTTGTGCAGGTGGATCTTGTATATGCAGGTCTGGCCAGGCTGCAGCCCTGTGCTCAGTGTACAAAAGTCTGGGGGGGCGGGGGACATACCCCACCCCCTGCCCTACACACTGGGGGGCTGGGGCCTAGGGATAGCAGGTCAGGAGTGAGGGGCACCAGCAGGGCTGGGGGGTGGCGAGTGAGGGGCACTGGCATGGCCAGGAGACTGTTTTCTATTTAAACTATTTACTAGGTCAGGACTGGCCATCGTTTACAAATGGGTCCTAGTACAAAAATGTTTGAGAACCCCTGCACTAGATCATGAGTTGGCAATTTTGCTTTCTGTTAGCTACCCTGGTCTCTCTTCCACTGTTTCACAAACCCACAGACTGATCTTGTCTCTTTTAAAATCCTAGATCTGCCCATGGCATCCAGTATTCAGCAGCAGTTAGTTTCAGCTTTTGGCTGAGCAGCTAAGAGCTGCTGACAGTTCAGCTGTGAAAGGGTTAAACCTGTTGGAAAAGGACAGTGAGCCAGCTGAAATATTAGGTACTGTCTCTGCTGTATGGAAACCCCCCCTGGAAAAACCTTTTTTCTTCATTCTGACTTTCCAAAAAGAAGGTGCGTGTCTTATTTGGGCTGTATAGCAAGTGAGAAAATCCAGTGCTTATATAGCAGAAAAATAACATACAACTTGAATGGGAACTAAAATATCAGCACAAAAGAGCTCCTTAAACAACATCTCAGCCTAGCTTTGTTTGCTAAATGCCTGCCCAAGTAGAACGAAAACGTTCCAGAAAACGGCTCCAGCTCTGGCACACCTTGAGAAGGATCGAGTTCCAGAGCTGAGGGGCAACTGCTGAAGATGACCTCCCATGCACATTTTCACCAAGTGGACTCAACAGGTTTGTGACACTTGCAGGAGGCTGCTCTTGGCTGACCTTAAGGATCGTGATGGACATAAGGAAGAAGGCAATCAGTGCTGCTGCATCAGTTTGGGTCATTCCTGGCTCCTCCCTCAATTTGGCTGATGTCAGAATTAGCAAAAGAACTTCATCACAGTTCTTCTTGACAGCCTTTACATTTGCAGAATGTCTCCATGGACTAACTCTGTGTGTGTTTTAATTATGCTAAAATAATTATGGAAATAAATGAGTAATATTCCATAAAAAGACAGCTAAGGGGTTTGGCGGTATTGATTGCTGAGGGATCTCGGTGCAGTATAGTGCAAAGAATTCACAATGAACCCTTGGAAGAATTTTTCAAACTCTGCTTGTTTCTGTAGATTTACTTTTTTCCTCACTGTTTAACCTTTATTATATTTTAGGTAGATCATGGAAATGCAGATGCATCAAGCCATAATGAACTGCAACACATTTAGCTGGATAGTAAGGGGAAGCAAAAAATGGGAACAGAGAAATTGTTACAGTAGAAACAAATTCATCCTGTGGTGACCACTGCTTATTGCACTCATTTTAAGTCATCTGGATCCTGTCTTGCCTCCATTTTGTTATATCTGTATGTTGTCTCCTGCTTTATGCCCACCTTGTAAATATTCTGTGGCAGAAACATCTTCATTATATACTTATACAGCATCTAGTACAAAGAGGTCTTTATTCTTCAAATCATAGAAGTGTATTTGGAAGAGATGTCAGGAAGTCACCTAGAGTTCAGCCCCGTTCTCATGGCAGGATAATCCATGTCTAACCTATTCTAGTCTGTTGACATGATTTGAAAATTTCCAAGGATGGAGATTCCACAAGCAATTTGAGTAGTCTGTTCCAATCTTGAACCAGCCTCAGTGGTTCAAGTAGAAATTCTTCCTAATATCCATCCTAAATTACCCTTTCTCCAATTTGAGACCATTGCTTCTAGTCCTCTCCCCTACAGCCACACAGAAGTTTTCATCTTCTTTATAGCCACCCTTCAAGCATCTGAAGACTATTATCAAATCCTCTCTTAATTTTCTCTAGACTAAGTAATTCCAGTGCTTTCAGCCTTTCCTCATAAGTCATGTTTTCCAGATCTCTGATCATTTTTGTTGCTCTCCACTAGACTTTCTAATCTGTACACATCTTTCTTGAAGCCCAAAATTGGATGCAGTATTTCAAGTGCCTGCTGAGTGCAAAGAGGATCACTTACCGTGATTTGCAAATGAAACTTGTATTCATATAATGCAGTATGCTATTAATTTTCTTTGCAATAAGAGCACACTGTTGGCTCATGTTCAGTTTATGGTCTATTGTACCCCCAGATTCTTTTCTGCAGTACTGCAGCCAAGCCAGTCATTCCTCAGTCTGTATTTGTATGTGCAGTTGTTCTGTCCCATGTGCAAGACTTGTATTTGTCCTTGTTGAATTTCATCTAACTTTGCGCCATTTTGTTGTTTATCCAAGTCATTCCGAATCTTAGCCCTACTGTTCAAAGTGTCCACAACTCCACCCAACTTGGTGTCACCTGTAAATTTGCTAAGTGTGCACTTTATCCCATCATCCAAATCATTAGCAAAGATATTAAAAAATCCTGAATTC
The DNA here is from genome assembly GCA_030014935.1 of Caiman crocodilus. Classification (NCBI taxonomy): domain Eukaryota; kingdom Metazoa; phylum Chordata; order Crocodylia; family Alligatoridae; genus Caiman; species Caiman crocodilus. The sequence goes on along the minus strand of JAGPOW010002067.1, from coordinate 16,147,341 downwards.
AGGACAGACCCCTGAATAATGCCATTTGATAACTGGCCAGCTAGACATTTACACTAATCTTTCAGTAGAGTGATCCAACCAGTTCCATTTCATAACGCAGGCAAAGCTGAAAAAGCAAAGATGGCCACTCGGAAGAGAGAGAATGACATCCACAAATCTGTTCCTAGAGTTGTTTCCTCAGAAAATTCCTTCGAGGACAGTGTCTTTTCAATGTGTTAAACTTGAATTTACTCATAAAAAAGGCTTAAGGAATCTCCTAACTCCCCTAAAGGATTGAAAGGATACCAAGATGAAAAAATTAATGCTAATAGATTTGTTCTAATTCAGTTGCCAATTGGAAAAGAATTTGTTCAGGTTGTGGAAGAGAAACTCTTTTAAAAGGTAAACACTCATTACTGAAAGCTGTTTAACTTCCATTTTAAGGATGTTCTGACATGAGGTCTGGCACACCAGTAAAGGTTCTTTTGATACCTTCATGACAAAGATCTGTAAGAGGAAGACACAAGCGAAAGGATGAGTCACTGAATCAAGAGAAGAATGCAAAATGGACCAACCCCTATTATGTTGCTGGGAGGAACAAAGCAGCCTGTGCTTAGATGTCAGATTTTGAATCTTGTGTAGTCACTGAGCTGTAACTAAAATCAGGCAGGCTTTGCATACTCTCTAGAATATTAGGTCCTGCCTAAATTTTACCCCTTCGGATTTTCTTTTTTTTGGTATGAAATAAACTGTCTTATTTGAGCAGATCAGAACTGCTGGCAGTTTTGGGGAGGTAACTGTTGCTGAAAGGTTCAAGATTAACTCACCCAAGGCAGCCCAAGAGACAGGCGAGTATGAGAATGTAGCCAAAAGCAGGCAAGGGGGCTCATCTCCAAATGGCTGAAAAAGCTGCTGGCTGATCTGTGTGGACATGGAGGAACTAAGGCTCTGGAAAATGCCAGACTGGTGCAATGCAGGCATGTCCCAGTTGCTTCACATTTTGTAACATCTGCTTTGGGTTGCTCAAGAGTTGTCAGTCTTTAACTTTGATTATAGGCAAAATTTGAGACTCTTAATAATTTAATGAGGCTTTATCTCTACATACACCAAAGGGAGCAACATTATAATTATTGCCTTAAAAAAATTATATTTGGCCACTTGAGGTCACTCCTTGTCTCATACAGAAGTCAACCAGGCTGAAGGTCCTGTTAGCAGCTCCTATGGGAGGAACAGAATGAACATGAGAGCAGGAAGAGCAGATAAGGCGCCATGACTGAAGCAGTCAGCAGTATGGCCAAACAAGGGAGAACACAGGATTGAGGATGTGAGCCCAGAGTAAGTGTACCTTGTTATCTCTGGCACACTTGCAGTAGTGACTAGAGACTACCAGAGAATCAGGGCTGTGCAAACTCACAGGAACTTTATACTGCAAGGGTAATCAAATCCATACCCCTTCCATTCACAAGCATCCTTCTGTTCAAGGGAGTTGATGAGCCCTCTGTTCCAGTCCCTCACATACCAGTCAAAAAGCACACTGTAAAAAACCTACAGCATGTTCCAGGGAAAGAGCAGAGCAAATATGGGCAACATTAACATTGTCACCACTTCAATGATAAAGAATTTGTCTCTAGCATTGGCCAATGCCCTGCATTTCAGAAGGTGTAAGCAGCAAAAATTCTTCTCCTCCACAAAGCAAACTCCTCCCCCCTGTTAAACTAATCACAGGAAGCCAAACAATGCATTCATGAGTGGTGATGGGGAATCCTGGGCTCCTACTGGTGACCAGTAGAAGCCCTAAAAGCCAATCCTGGCCTGAAGGGCTTACAGTTAATAGACATGAAAGATGCAGGAAGGATTACTGTCCCCATTTTAGAAAGAGGGAATGGAGAGATTAAGCATCTGCCCAGCATCCCAACCAGAGTCTGTGGCAGAGCTGCAGACTGGACCTAGCTCTCACTAGTCCTAGCCCAACCAGTGTAACTGAGGGAGACAGGCAAGTACAAAACTGCCCAGTTATGCCTGTTCAGGCCAGTGTCACAATCACAAGTCCATTCTTCCTCTTATGCATGTACATTCCTGCTGCCCTTCTCTTCCTACCCCAGCTATTGGGCTTCTACTCAAGTTATATCTAATACTTTTAAGTTTTGTAGTTGGTACAGTGGAAAAAGGCCCTGGATCTCATTTCCCATCTGCATTAATACATATCCCATAGGGGCATCTATGAGGAAACTAAGAGCCATTCACCTACATAGGAAATTTATTTCCTTACAGTTCATTTTAATAGAGTCCAGCTCAATGAAAGGGTCCTAGAAAACATGTGGTAACAGGCCCTGGTCAATCACTGACCAAGCATCTATTTAGCTAGTCTAGCAAACCACTGAAGTTTTAATTTGCCTGGTCATCCTAGATCTCCGAGGGAAGCAGACAATATCAGAGTTAGGGGAGAAGAGGGAATGCCAGCTAAACAATGATATTGTTTATGCAGGCAGCATCTGACATCAGGCACCTACTACCCTTTCCTAGCCTAAAAGCCTGGCCTGACTGCTGATGGGCACTTCCCCCTTGAATGATGCTGCTATTACATTCTCGCTCTCATTTCTCTGCAGGGCTGACTCACCACTCTGCAGTATGCAGAGGATGTCTGAATTGTATGGTAACAGGCACACAATCTGCTACATGAGAAAGCACTACATACACACCCACATTCAGAACTGGGCAATCCAGCTCCTTTGTGCTTTTCCAGACTTAGGACACCCTGGTTAAATAAAATCAGCCCCTAGTGGGTATGGTCAGTTCTCTGATGTAGTACATCGCTGGAAGTGAAGGAAAGACTGAATGGTCCATAATGCTCTCAATGATCCCAACCACTAGCGACATCTGCTGCCATGACACACAAAGGATGTGAATAGCTAATTCCTGCCTGGGAATCAAGCAACAGAACCAGGGCTAACAGTGGAACATTGCAGGCCAAAAATAAGTTCAGAGCCACTCTATGACTGTTCTTTAGTTTAACAACGCACCTTCTGCTTGTAGATATGTTACCTCAGCTAACATTTGTTTGATACATGCATTAACTGCATATACAAGTGGATGCTTTGCTTGTTAGCACATTAGGTGTAGACTACCATGTTGATTACCTGATCACAGCTGCCTTGTATTATGTAGGAGTGAGGCCACAAACCAGTGTGGTGTGACCCCATCACCTCCTGTGAAAGATTCTAAAGCTAACCACACTGGGCCTGCAGTTTGCCATGTGGCTTGTTTCCCTTACAGATGTTTGAGAAGATTACTATCAGCACCTACAATTACTATATTGTGTACAGTTTGCCACTATTCTTTCAAGTTGCTGAGAGAGAAGCCTAACAATAGGCTTTTCCTGAAAATATAATGGATTTTGCATGTATATTCCCTGACTACAGTTTGGCCCTTTTCCAGCTCTGCTATGTGATCTGCATAATCTCTCCCCAACAGAGCTGAAGGATGTTTATTTTTAGAAAACACAAATTTAAGTGCTTTGCTTTCAGCTATGCATTGAGTGACATCCTATGCAGAAGTATTAAGACACTATTTAATAGTCATACCTAGAAATGTATAATTCTAATTTTTAACACCATTGGCCCAGCAGCAGAACCATTTACTTGCTTGAACTGATCAAAGCCACTCATTTTAGCAAATCATTCCTCCTTATGCAATGTGGCACTGTAGGTAGTACTCCACGTTCTAGACATTCACTTGTGTGTGCGTGTGCATGTGCGTGTATAGAACACAACAAATCACCCCCCAGGAAGGTTGACACACATATGAAGCTTCGACCGCTAGTAGAAGCTATTCATTTTAATATGCAAAATGAACAAAAGACACCAATTGTAAAACATTATTAGGGGCACCAACCCCTGAACACACATTTAAGAGAGGTATTCAGTCAGTTAGCTGAAACCTGAACAAACATTAGCTTTTTGGCAATAAAGAGGAACCCATTAAGCAGTTACTGATAAAGCTATAACTTGCACTAAATTAAGAGCTGTTAAAAAGCACCACACCAGCCACCTACGTGGAAACTGTCATTCAGATGTAGTGCATCTCCATTTAAACCCTTTACATACAAGATGACTATTCCATTACTCCTTGTATCAGTCACCTTATTATTACTAAAAGTTAGTTCCAATGCAGCAGCCTTTCCATCTCAACAGCTTATTCAGAAACTTCAGATATCCTTGCTGTTGAATAGGCTGCATGCAGCACGCATTGGCTCAGGACAGTTCACAAAGGGTATTTGACATGTTAGATTATACACAAATGTCTCTGGCAGAATCAGCTGTGCCAAAATGTGTCCCAGAACTCTAATCCAATAGACAGGCAGAGACCAGCAGCACCTGAAGCCATTGTCCTACAGGATCAGGCTCCTGCTACTCAGAGCCTGATCCTGGCAGATAACCCCAGGTGCCTGGCCCCAGCCTCACAGGTAACCTGCAGAGAATTCCAGGACATCTCACTGCAGACCAAGCATGAAATGATGCTTCTCAGCTCTGCTTGCAAACATACACCCCAGGCCAAAGCAGGGCACCCAGGGCTGCCATCCCACAAGATCATGCCCGCGGGGCTGACATCCAGAACTGCCTGTACCATAAATGAACAGGCAGCACAAACTACTGTAAGTAGTCGTCATGCTCACAATTTGGGGCATTTATAGTGTGGGGGGGAGGGGGGAATGTTTTCACTCTGGTTTTGTGACACCGTAAGAAGCATGGTATCAAAAAGACGACACCCCTTGGCAGCCTTAGGTACACTGCTACAAAACAAGACCTCAGAAGTAGCTTGACTTAATCTTTGACTACACAGGAAAAGCACACTCACCACAGGATTTTGTGTCAATATCACCATACCCCCACTGTAAACTAGATAACCCATCCCCCAGCTCAGTTTGCTACTATGTATACTTTAACCTGGAAGCAGCTATGGCAATTCCAACATTGTAATTCAAGAAGGAGGTACTAGCTCAGTCACAGAGAAAGCTCCTATTCTCAGTTTGCTGCAGTGCAAATCTAAAGCACTGTTGACTTTTTAACACAAAATTCAACCGTTTCCCAGAACTCCAAGAAACGTTTTCAGGTTTTACACTGGATTTGAACCAGGAGTCAGCAAGCTACAGCCTTTGCAGGCCAGACCTGGTCAGGGGGAAGTCAGCAGCATGTTTGGACTGAGCATCAGAGAACCCCAGGGCCCTACACTTGTTATGTTCCTTCCTCCATCCCTACTGCTCAGTCATCCTTGCTCTGTTCTGCTACTAAATCTAACCCACCCACCTTGTCCCCGGGGGGGGGGGGGGTGGAGGTGGAGAAAAGGAAAAATAAACACAAACAAGG
>JAGPOW010002067.1:16115793-16141899 GCA_030014935.1 Caiman crocodilus | reverse complement strand
AAAAAAAAAAAGCCACCCCAAAAAACAAAGTTAGGACAAATTCACACTTGTTCTTTAGTTTCAGTACATTTTTAAGAAGTTGGTCTTTGCAAAGACCATAATGTTTCACAGAAGTTTGAATCTGCAGTTTGGAATAAAAAGAACTTTGCATTTGCTGGAAAATCCTGCAAGAATTCTATTCTGAAAAGGCAAGGCTTGAGCTTTTTGTTGCTAGCTACCATGACATCTTAAACCAGATTTAAAATTCAAGAACTTCAGAAGACAGCTTTAAACAGTTACAGCACTTCAGAGAAAGCAGCATTTTGACTTAATGGCATTCTGCAGTTAGAATCCCATTCCAAAGTTAGGCTTCTGCTAATCTCTATGCTTGATAGACTGCTCATCCAAATGACTGGAAGTCATGTCATCCTGTTGACTACTATCATACAGTTGATGTTCTTGTGTCACAGAAAAATGAACAAAGGATAATGTAATGAAGATAATTTTACTTCCCTCAATTCACCATTTTGTTTTGTAGTATCAGGAACCTTCCACCTGTATTTTTATAGCACATTTACCTTATATATGATATTAAGCAGTATTTTTTCTACAGGATAGAAGATGCTTAGTCTGTACCCTTTCCATCAATACTCACTCTGAAATTAGTTGTACCTCACTATGAGGAGCTAAGAGCTGACCTGCATTCACTACCTCAATACTCTTTCAATCCTTGGCCTAGCATGCAGTAAGCCAAAATGAAAACAGCCTTCTGTTTTTCAAGTTCTTATACAGTGCAAGGCAGTTTTTTCCCCACCTTTTTCCACCCACCTTAGACATAAACCCTCATGGATAATTCCCCCCCCACCATACAAAAGATAAATAAATAAAATATTGAAGGACCACAAAGTAACTTCCATTATTAACTATTCAAATTACCTTGGAATTCTGCCTGTCCCTATGTTGGGGGATTCCCCATCCCTAGAGAGAGGGTGGGAGACTTATTTCAGATGCACTGAATTAAGCCACAAAAGCCTGTTACAGTCATTTAGTGGAGGAAGTTTTATTTGGAAACATTGTATAACTGCAATACCCAGCACTGGGTGCACGACTTTGATGCTGGAGCATACATTATTACTACTGGAAACACAGGAGTGTTTCTGACATTTGCTGTAAAACACAAACAGAATTCTCACACTCCAATATCAGGACACTACAGCAATCTTTAGATTCAAATTACATCCAAGGAATTCTCTGCACTTACAATTGACCCCACAGTGTAATAATCTACCTATATATAAGATTAATATATATAGCATGGGAAATTGAAAATTCTTGCTCCATAAGTGTATGAACATGTCAAGTCTTATAAATAAACATCCAGTGAAGAGAAAAATTACAAGTCTAGTTCATATTTATACATAAAGTACTCTAACGGCAAAATGGGTGGAAAATTGCACGTAGGCAACCCCAAGCCAGGTAGGAGGCTTGGGGAAGCCCATCCAATTTAATATTGAAGTACACACAGGACAGACGAGTCACTAACATACATTGCGCATTTACAAGAGATCAACTACCAAATTGAGACAACTGTACACATTGGAGAGACCATTTTCATTCTGGAGCTCGTTATTTCTTTTAAGTGTGGTTTTGTTTCTGTTGCATTTCTTTACATCATACTATGGTGTTTACTTTGTGGAAAGGATAAGGGCAACAATGAGGCCATAGAGACCCAAGACTTCAGCGAAGATCAAGATCAGGATCATGCCCACAAATAACCTGGGCTGCTGTGCTGTCCCCCGTACACCTGCATCACCCACAATGCCAATGGCAAAGCCTGCGGCCAGACCACTGAGGCCCACACTCAAGCCAGCACCCAGCTGAAGGAAGCTCCTGTAGGTTAAAAAGAAAGACATTTCAATTTCAAGTGATAGATAACTAGACCTTTAGTACTGGGGAAGAGACCATTATCACAATCTCTTCATTCTATAAAGAGCTAGCATTTGGATCATTAAGGCTTTTAAAGACAGCTTCTTAGAGAGAGACTGAATGCCTCATTATGGAAGTGACTGTCAGTCAGATTAAAAAAAGGCTGCTCAAGCAGATTGTTTGACCAAGTTGAATTTAGGTGATTTTGAAGTCTACTTTGCTCCCATTAGAGATAGGTCTGTGCTTGGAATGAAGCAGATGTTAACACAAAAAGGCAAAACTGACCTCCCAAACAACTAACCAACCCCCACCCACTTGCAGGAGGGAAAGTGCAAGATCTGGATCTCAAATTTAGATCTATAAAATGGAGGACTTGTGTGCGACAACAAGGGCAATCCAAAAGCCAACTGAAAACTTGCTGGGTTTTTTTGTTTGTTTTTTTTGAGAAACTGGCAGAAGCTACCCACCCAGATTTGAACAAACAAAAAAAACCCCCCACAACAGAACAGAACACCTGCTGCTTGCCATTCATGAATCCTTGGCTTGCCAAGTCAGTCCTGCTGGGGGCCTGCTCTGAAGCATACAAGATTAGTGTTTGCCACATGGTAGTACAGGGTCTTTGCCTTTAGTTTTGTCAAGTTGTTTAAGAGCACATCTATTTAAATACTAGAGATTAGACTGAATCACAAAAAGGAATAATATCACTAGCCAGAACAGACAAGGTATATCACAATCTTGCATTAACTTAGAAAAATGGTATCCACCGATACCCTTGGGTATTAAAAAGGCATTTGTGCTAGAAATAGTCACTTTTTTCTTAGCATCTACTCTTGCATTCAGCATTAAAAAGGTACTTAAGGCAACCATGTTTTAGGAAGCTGCAGGACTATTATAGCTAGTGTTACTAGGTGTGCACTAGAAGTTTTTTTTGGCCAATACCAATGTCAGATTATTAGCCAGCCATACTGGCAAATATTGATCCAATTGATGATATGCAGCCTGGAAAGCAGCATCCAGCTGGTAAGCCAGGGGGGCAGATCGAGGTCCCCCATCGTGAGTGGCACAAAGGCAGGGGTGGGGCATAGGACAGAGTTGCGGGCAGCTCAAAGGGAGCAGCTCTCAGCCACTGCATGCACCCCAGGGGAGGCATGGAAGGCCATATCTGGGGGGGCAGGGTGTCCATGTACAAGGCGAGGGCAGGCTGCTTTCTGTGGGCTTGGGGCCGGGGCTGTGTTGGTCACTTCTTGGTAGAAGCTGCCCCTGCCTTCCTCCCCCCACACCTATAAGCCACCTGTGGCTCCACCCTGCATCCTACCCTAGCTGGATAGTGGCTGCTTCTCCCCTACTCCCTCCCTCACTGTGAGGGTGTCAATCTGAACGCCCCCCCACTCCCAGATTTACCAGCCAGATGCTGCCCTCCAAGCTGCCGGGCTGCATTCCTGGCCTTATGCATATGACATTTGTCAGTGACATTATTGGCTACAACAGCCACAAAAGCAGATTGCTATTAATGCTAATTTTCCTTTTTGATGCTGATTTTATACAGACTAATATCAGTCCACCTTTAATTGTAGCCATAATGCATCAGCTCATTCAGCCAGCCAATCATCAAATTTAATTTTGACAAATCTTAAGCTTGTTCCAGCCTCTCAGGAATTCAGAGTAGATTGGGTTTCATGCTGTACCAGGTGCAAAAAAAGGCTTCTAGGTGTAGCTAGAGGATTAGTTTACTAGCAAGCCGACACGCTCCAAGACGAGTGAATAATTCAAGAAATGACTACAAGCATCTCCTCAGTGACTACAATGCATAGAGAATTTAAAAAGTTTTGCTCATTTACTCAGAAGAGTTAACACCTAGTAAAAGATGACTGAAGGTACCTTCACCAACCCAGGAGTTTGGCAGCATGGAGCAGGGACTTTTTCTAGCCTGTCAGAAGCTGAACAATTTTCTAGGCTGCTTTTTTTTTTTTTTAGGAAAGTATTAACAACTGGAGCATTTAGAGACCATGCACAAAGGCTTGGTTTGCAGTAATATAGTGGTGTTAGACCACTAGTTAAAAGTTCAATTAAAAAAAAAAAAAAAAAAAGACAAGTTTAAACTATATGGCTGGGTGCTGGCCCAATGCATTAACAAGGTCTGGACTCTGACCCAGACTGTACAGGATTATAGACTTGTTCCATATTTAAACATCTCTTGCCATTATTGCCACAATACCCATAGGGCTTCTAACTGTACTTTAACACACTACAGAGAAGACTAACTTTGTTTCTGGCACATCCCCTACTGGGCACCACCTGATGGGCCCCATTTGATTCAGATCTGGATCACTGTCCTTGATTCAGTTCAGCCAAATCAGAATCCAACAATTCAGCAAATCATCAATTCAGACAGGCACAGCTTTAGAAGTTTTTCCTGTACACCTCGAGGTAGCAGTGCAGCTTGCAATTGCAGTGCTGGGGCAGAGAAAGTGTCCCACAGCAGTGCCGGGGGGGGGAAAGCAGCTCTCCAGCATGCTTGGCAGTAAACCTGGAAGTGGCCTGAAAGTACTTCCAGGTCTGCTGGGGAACATGCTGCCCCGCGCCCTTAGTATTAGTGATTGGGGACAGGGGGACCCTGGGTGCCCCCCAGACCCAGGAGGCAACAGCTGCTGAGGTAGGAGGGTGTGCAGGGTGGGTAGTGGTCCTCCCACACATGGTCCACTTCCAGAACTGCTGCCAACCATGCTGGGGAGCCCCCCTGTGCTTCTGAGACACTGTATCTGCCCCAGCACTGCAGCATATAGAACCCTGCTACCTTGAGGTATGTAGGAAAGAAAAAAAAAAAAGCAGCATTTAAAAAGATTAATCCATGTTCAAATAGATTTGGAGAGATCAAAGGGTCCTCCGATTCAATTCTGGATTCAGAGATTTGGCCACCGAATTGGGCCAAAGTGAACCAGGAACCAAAGCTTTGCACAACCAGTTGCTCTTCAGATCTTGTCAGATGAAGTTGCTGTGGGGAAGCCACCAACCCTCAAGAAAACCCCCCAAAAAGTTAAACAAACCAAAACACATACAGCTCATGGCTGTGATTAATACACATAGAAGGAACTTACTTGTATAGTGTGATGGTAGATGAAAGAGCATTGGCAATAAGGACTGCCACTACCAGGCCATAGATGGCTATGATACCTGCCATGACAACAGGGATGATTGATTTCATGATCAGCTCAGGCCTCATGACAGACATGGCTGCAATACCCGTACCACTCTTTGCTGTCCCATAAGCAGCTCCCAAGGCTAGGAGAGACAAGAAAGCCATGAGGTTAGAGGAATTTATATGTAGGACACTCACAGCACACTTAAAAACCCATCACCACACCCCCTGCATGCATCTGAAAGTCTCTCTCTATGATGCACTTCCCAAAATTGTGAAGACTTAACAGTTATGTGACAAATTCCATTTGCATGTTGATGGTCGAGGCAGACAGATATGGTGGAAATGGTGGAGTGATTTGGCCAAGGCCTTCTGCAACAACAAGAAGGTCCTTCTGCAAGAACAGATCTGCAAGATGGTCTAGTCATTAGACAAGGCAACCTCTCAACTGCCACATGGCTACATTCCCTAACACTGCAGCACAAGTCAAAACCTGGGGCAAGTTTTCACCCAGATGTAGTAGTTCTGTAGCTTAGCAGAAGCTGTTGTGTCAATTCATTTTTTACTCAGTCTACAGGAGCTGGGCATAGCTGACATCTCTAGAAACTACAACATGCATTCAGTCACACATGCATGCCAAGTGCAGCACAGAGCCAGCTATGTGGGTTCTGGACTTGCAGCCAGGAACCATAAAGTGAAAGAGCCAGCCTGTCCTAGCAGTGCATGGTTCCCAGCTGCAAAGCAGGGACAAAAATGCAGCAAGGCATGGGAGAAGGGTTGAGTCATGCAGTCCCTGGCTTTGCAGCTGGAGTCACATTGTCAGGCTAGGTTGTGCGATTGTCAGAGATGGTGGGGTTGTTCCACTTCCCTAGACTCCAGCCACTGCTGCTGCTGCCACAGCTGCTCCCACCCGTTGCGTTGCTCTGGGTAGTTGTCAAGCTTCAGCAGGAGGCTTTTGCCCAATGCATGGAACTCTGGCTCTAGCACCTGGCTACCTTCCACTCATTCTGCCCACCTAGGCCAAGTAGTCCTTGCAGGTAGAAAGCAGCTGGGAACTGAAGCTTCCCACTTGCCTGAAGCAGTGCAGCCTGGCAGGAGCAGGAGCCACCAGCCCCAGCCAGCACATGCAGCTTCTGGTGGGGCTGTTCCCATTGTGGCTGCAGTCAGCTAGGTGCTGCTGTGCTCCCCTTGACTCCAACAGCCATTCCCTCCCACTCTGCCCCCTGCTGCACTGGTCTGCTCCCGCTGGAGGTGAGGGTAGTGGAGGAACATCCGGCTGGCTGCAGCTGCACTGGGAGCAGCTCCACCAGAAGCTGTGTGCTAGGGGAAGTGCAGGTTCATGCTGCCTGGGTGCAAGCAGGCAGGGCTCAGCCCAATGTGGAGCACTGCAGGGGCAGCCATGGGCTGTATCTGGTCTAGAAGATTTTTTTTTTTTTTTTTTTTAAACCAGAATTTGCAAGCTGAATTTTATTAGACAGCAGCTTTAGGTTAAGGTGATATGCTGCTAGCATTCTGCAAGTCTGGACACTGAAGCAGTGAATCTAAGCCACCAAGGCTGCACAATTATGTTTTAGGCACAGAACCGCCAGTACAGAAGCTAAGTTAGCTTTCTCTATATTAGAAATGCAATTTTAGACCAACCTGATATGACCTTGTCCATTAAGCCGGGTATGTCCTGTGCCCCAGAAATGTTCCTCCTTTTACTTTCACTCTGAGTTTACATTAATGCAAAGTATAATGTGGCTTTATTGTCTACTCTTGCACTTCAGAAACAAAGCCTACTTGAAGACCTCTGTTCCATTTAAAGGGCCCTCTGATAAATTAGAAACCATTTAAGAACCAGAGTAAAGTAGATGTTCACAATTTAAATCCAAATTTAACCCTAGCTACTGTTAGAGGCCCTTTCCTGGTAGGACCTTCTTCACAAGTGATATTTCATTGTTATATTACAGAACAATAATAGTTATTCAAGATGGCTATCCTCTGGATTATGAAGTAGAGGTGCATCGATACATCAGCCCATATTACACCGACACCAATAAGGAAAATTGACAAATCGGCTTTTTTGGGCCAATAATGTTGCCAATAAGTGCTGTGTACATGGACATAGTTGAAGCATGCACAAAAACTGGGAATGCAGCCTAGCAAGCAGCAGTATCTGTTAGGATAAGTCGGGGGGGGGGGGGGAGGAAGAAGAAAGGGAAGCACAGTAAGGAAGGGAGCAGGCTGGGGCAGGTTCAGGGGAGGCCCACAGGGAAGGAGGTGGCTCTTGATGCTATGTATACCCCACATGCTCCCCAGATCTATGCGTGGGTGGGCTAGAAGCTGTGCCAGGCACTTCTTGGCAGCTGCACCCTGGTCCGACAATGGTGCTAGGAGGGGGTTATGGGGAGCTAGTCACCCCAAGATGTGCTGTAGCCCCTCTCCCCCAGTGCTGCTGCCCAGCCTGATCATGGCTGCTAGGCAGAGCCCAGCCCACCCTGCTCTTGACTTGCACAGATCACATTAAGGGGGAAGGGGGAGAGAAAAAGGAATAGTGGCTGTCCCATGCCCCACCCCAACTATGCAGTGCCTGCCCCTGCTGCACTCCCTCCCTCACTGCAGGGGGCCTCCAACTGCTGCCCCCCCCCCCAGACTTACTAGATGGATGCTGCTTTCCAAGCTGCCAGGCTGGATAAAAATCAGCAGTCAGACTGATACCTGCCAATATGGCCAGTCAATAGGTGCCATTGGGATCAGCCTCAAAAAAAAAAAAATGTACATCAGCGCACCCCTATTATGAAGTCTCATGTTTCAGTGTAGAGAAAAAAAGTCTGAAGCAACATATTTCAGAGCCAGTCAGAATCTCAGGGCACTATAAAAAAAGTTATCTTCCAAGATAGATGCAACTGAAACCCTGGAGGCAAATCATGAAAGCTGTATACAACAAATCCACAAGTCAAAATAAGTAAATAAAATTCAGTCTACAGTCACTTAAGGATAAAAAGGCTTCTTGTTCTGCAAAGCAATTTTAATAGCGCCATCTAAAGGAATGTTCCAACAAGCTAGTCTAAAAGTCATTATTGATTGTGCCACCACCTGTACAGCTTAAGAAAAAAAAAAAAAAAAAGAGATGGTTTCATGAGGTTCTCTCTTAAATCTCAGTTATTAAATATTTTCTAGTCAAATCAGTGAAGCAAATTCACTTAAGTTTTAAATGCTTGGCCTCTGTTTCTAGCTTCTCCCTACAAAGTACACTAGTAGGAAATGAAGACTTGATGCAAGTGTCACCTCTGGCATCACACATACTAAACTAGCACAGCCATATAGACAGGGTATGCACTGGCTTGTTTCACTTCAGTTCTTTGGTTCAAGCACAGCTAACTCCTGCCTCAAGTCCAAATGAGGATATTCAGCTTGCTATGCAATTATAGCAGACCACTATAAACTAAAGTCCAAGGCAGAACACAAAGCAGATGCCCAAACTTCTACCAAATAGAGCTGCTTTAGCCTCTTTTTATTTTGAGACAAATTATTCTTTATTGTATAGTTCTGACAAAGGGAGTGCATGTGTGACTGTCTGCTTTTTGCAGGGACGGGGAAAGGGAAGGCATGGGGAAAATAAGGGTATGGTTGCAATATGCTGGTGTTAGTGACTGGCTGTACGCTGTGGAATTGTGCTATGTTGGCTTAGTCCTCTAGGCTGCTTAGAGGTGTTATTCCCCCCCCCCCCACAATTTTCTTTTAGCTAGGTGCACTCCTGCACCAAGCACAGAGTATGCCCAGAAGTGGCAGTGCATCAGTTCTTGGTGCTTTTATCCGATAGCCAAGTCAATCGACCACTAGACAAATAGTGCTAAAAAACACACCCTGCTGAAGTGTGCCATACATGCAGGTGTTGGGCAAGCCAGATCAAACTGATGCAATGCCTCTTCCAGTAAAGTGCTGGTTCTTCCCCCTCAACTCTGGGTCAGTGACCCTAGAGACTGAGTGGCAACGCCTTTAGAGGGAAAAAAAGCCGTTGGTACATGTCCCTCAAAGCATTAAGAAATGCGCTCTGAAAAACCAAAAGGAGAGAGAAGCAATGGCAAGAACACCTCCCCCTCCCACTTTGAAATACTAATCAAATTGAATTAACCGTGTTGGGCATCATATTCAATTCTGAAATGTAATGAACTCAGATTCTGGCAACTTTTACCAGAAAAAGAATGGGGGGGGGGGGGTGGCACGAGGAAGAAGAGAGAAAGAAATGGGACTTGACTCTATAAAGATGCCACTTGAGACACTGGGCTGAGCTAGAGCAGTTGATTTTGAAGCAATGCAGGTAGTACTTTTTCCTGTAATTTAGCTTCTGGAACTGTACTTAAAAATCCTTCAGAACTTCTCTTGATGCTGAAGGACTTGGCAACTCTAGCTCAGCCAAATATAGTCAGTTCTAAGGAGGTCAAATGGGAAGATTTTGCCAGACTGAGCTACAAGTAGTGCTGAGGTTTTAGCATTCTTTCAGAGACTGACTGGATTTGCACCCCCCACCCAAAGGGAATCCAGCTCATCTTATCACTTGGAAGAGCATGGCTACATGAAAGCATTTTAGGCACATGGCACCAGTTTATCAGTTATGTTAGTATCTCCTATAGTTCATGTCCCAATGCTACCAGTATAGTTACCATAAGGTATTAACTTAGTTATGTACTTTCAAACAGAAGCAATTTAAAACACACGCACACCTCACTGTACAGCTTTGCTAGAACTATTTTGCAAGCATATTGCCCAGTCATCTTTCATCAAGGTCTGTTAACAATCTAGGGTCACAAGACCTACTGCAAAACCAACTGGTAGCCAAGACATTTTGGGTAAGATGTTATTCGGCATCACCTCTCCCATGCTGGGGTAAATCTTTGCCATCTGGTAAGAACTGGGCACTACTTCGGTTTGTCCTTCTAATGAACTCTGATCCTGGAGCCAGAGATGATCAAACAGCCAAGTTGCAAAAAAAAAGGCTGAATTCAAGAAACAAATCACTTCAGCAGTAAGCTGAAAAGTGGTGCTAAAGTCCCTTCTGGACTTTTTTTAAGTTGCTCTTATTTATAAGAGTATTCAGGACTTGGTAAACTACAAAGCCTTCCCTTCAAAAACAGTGACACACAGATATTAGCACAGATTCTGTGAATAATTGACCAGATTGTCATTGTGAGAATGCTGAACATGACTATCTTGCAAAATTGCAGAAAAGCAGTTTGTAAGACTGAGGCAGAGAAGATGACAATTGTGGAAAAACACCTATAAAAACTAAACAGCCACTAAAATCTACTTTCCAGTTCCTGCTAAGTCCATGGATAAATTGGAACGCATTACTGGTTTGACAACACATCTTTTCCAATTCTTCTGGTCTCTGTAGCAACTTATTTGTTGCTTCAATTATTGTAGCCAAGTCTCTCAGAGCTCAGGGTTCAGAGGAGAGTTGGCCAGAGCCACAGCTCTAAAGCAGGACAAATGCAAGAACTGAAGCAGCCCTTTTTTGTATCAAGACCAATAGTGTGGACGCAGGGTAAAGATGCAGGACTGGAGAGTTCTGTTAGGGCATAAGTCAGATACTATGCATCCATACAGGGTTCTCATATGCTAATTTGCATCACAGCCATCTCTTAAAAATATAGCTTTTTATTAGTAGCTATTTATGGTTAAGCAATTTTAAATTATTCAGGTAACAATGAGCAAATACTGCTGTCAGTCCACAGACAGCTTGGAAATTGCTATGAAAGAACAACCAACCACCAACCCCCACCCTATTCTTTTCAATGACTGGAAACTGCCTAGTTGGTGCTGGTAGATCAGAGATGTGTGACAGGACAAGTGGGTAGAAGCTGCAACTCACCTCTGGTATCTTGACAGCTAGGCTCTGTACTGGGGAATTTCTGCTACTACATTTCTGATGAGCAGGCAGCTGAGTTTTCCATTTGTACTGGAAAAAAACCCCATGGATTTTCCTTTGTAGGAGAAAAGCCTAGGAAACTGCCAGCCTGCAAAGGGAAACCTGCTGAGTTTCATCCTGCAAGGGGTTGCAGGGTGTTGGGAGGGGGTGGGACACAGGTGCACTACATGCATACATACATGCAGACATGCATGCAACAGCCAGGTAGTGTGGTGGACAGCAGCTCCCTCCAGGTAAGTCTAGGGGGAAGGAGGGGAGGAGCAGAGATAGTGTGGGAAGGCATGTGACCCCTCCCCAATTTCTGCACCATTTTGTCCCCGCCCCCACACAAACAAGACCAAAACAAGCACAAAAATAAATTGCTTTAAAATTCTAAATATCAATAAAGTAGTGTTCAGCATGTGTGTGTATATATACATGAATGTTATTTTTACATACAAAATGAAGTGGCATTTAATTTTAATTGTGGGAAAAGATTCAGATTTGATTTCTCCTAAAAACAAACAAAAATACAACCAGTGAAGTTTTGATTCTGAGGGGAAAAAACAAAGAAAACAAACATAGGATCCCTCTGCTGATGTGTGAACCCCACTGTTAATTTTACAGTTCCTGAAGACAGACTGGGCTGTGGCTTAGCTTGCATTTATGGAAAAAGTATCCTCCGTCACCAATTACAAAGCTGTATCCTGCTGGGAGGGGGTGACACTGCTATCCCCACAGTTAGGCATGAGTTGGGGCTCCAGATCATGCCCGACATTCCTAGTCTGATGCTGTAATAGCCTCGGTTTAACAAATATTACCCATTTGACAATGTTAACTGACAATGTTTAGCTGAAAAAAATGCAAACAAAAATACTTGGCCAGAGACTTGCCTGATCTGAACAGGATTAGTTTTACATGCGTTTCTGTAGATCTAGTGATAAAACTGGCTAGCCAAGAAGTCAGAAGTTTAAGGTTTAGATTCTACTGATTATCTCCCACTAGCCTGAATGCTTCACTTGATCAATAAAGTGAAGAGTCTGCTGGTGGACCTGGTGTCCTAAACTTGTGTTTAACTTTCTGCAATATCCAATTCAACTTGACAGAAGTTGCACCAGGCATCTATTAAAAAGCAGTCCTCTTCTTTGAGGAGAATCCTTGCCTATACTTATAGAAAAAGTGGAAGATCTAGCTTACAAAAGAGTTAATGGAGCAAGGTAGACATTATAGCTGTTAAACTCAATGGGTACATCCAGATGAGCAGGCACATGGGGTATGCAACACCCCTCTGTGGTACAGCAGAGTGCACATGCGCCCTGCGCTGCCAATTAGCCGTAAGGGGTTTGACACTGGGAGATACCAGCATCAGAAAATGTCTATACTAGGGGGAAGAAGGGCCGTGCCGGGGGGGGGGGGGTGCACATGAGAGCAGTATGCACTGCCTGAAACCGAAGCCTGGATGGCTGGTGTCATGCTTTGGCTGTTGGGAGCCCACAGGAAGCTCTCAGGTAAGGCTGCTGGGGCCAGCCCAGGTACCAGCCCCAGCCTCCCCTAACCCAATCCAGGACAAATTTGCCACACACCAGAGCAGGTGTCCTCAGGCACGGTCTGTGCACAAGGAACAGCAGCTTATACTGTGCTACTGATATTTGTCCCTAGGGAAATGCATGTGCGCTCATCTGAGCAAGGTCCCCTGGGTGTACTGGCTACTTGGACAAGAAGATGGTCAGGATTACTTGCAGTAGCTTGTTACTCAAGAGAAGAATGAGTACCAAATCAGTTTAGTCCTGTCCACCTCTAGTTTGAGAAGGCCAAAGTTATAATGACTTGAAGTCTTGAGAATCTGCCAAGAGATTTCCCCCTTGAATATCAAGTTTGTATTTGAAAGAATTCTCTTTGCAACTACAGAATTCAACAGAATATACTGAAAGCTATATAGAGTTAACTTTAATATATGCAAGTGTTTAACTGAAGAGCCTTTATTGCCTGTGCTGTTATAATACTACTCAGCCAGATACTTTACTGTTTAGCCCTTAGAATTATGAAAGTATTAGGTTATTACAAGATTATCTAATTTG
This sequence comes from Caiman crocodilus, assembly GCA_030014935.1. NCBI lineage: Eukaryota > Metazoa > Chordata > Crocodylia > Alligatoridae > Caiman > Caiman crocodilus. Next base: position 16,128,890 of record JAGPOW010002067.1, on the reverse strand, counting down.
TTTCCCATCACAGCGTAAAAGCACAAGGACTGGGATGGTCTAGCCCTGCCACTTTATGATAACAAGTATATGTGCTTTGCAAAAGCAGGTCAGGTGTGTACCCATTATCCACCAGTTAGTGAAGTAGTAAGATGTGGCCTTGGAGCTCCTCATTTGACAAAAAGCATTACAAATATTGGACCTCATGGGCATAATCCTGGTAATTCAATGCCATTTTCTAAACAGCTGTAAGATTTGGGGAACAGTTATCAGCTGCATGTAAACTTAAGGGGGAGGAAGGAGACAAAGCATTACAGGTAACCCCCACTTAGCACTCTTAATTGGTTCTTGAAAAACTGAGCATCAAGTAAAACTGAAAGTATTTGACAACCCAAGATGGCAACTGCAATTGTTTTTAAAATAACCCAAAATGGCAACCATGAGTGTTATAATGAAACTCACTGGAGCACCAAGTGAAATCAGGTAATTTCAAGTAAGCATTATAGCAAAATTGCACGAAGTGAAATGGCATTAAGCAGGGACTGCCTGTAAAGTTAAGACTCCAATACTCAACCCCATGTTTCAGTCCAATCAATCCTGCACTTAAAAAGCAATCCAGTGTTTAGGAGGGGCATATTCATATGCATGTTAGAATAGCATAGTACAACTCAAGACTTCAGTTAGCCATTCCTTACACTAAGGAGAGCCCTTACAAAAAGGTTGTACCACCTTTTGCACAGAAGTGCTGTTTTTTTTTGTTTTTATTTTAAGCAGATAAGTGCCCAACAGTAGGCTATGCTACCTCTTGGCCACATTCAATGTTTCACTTAACAGGTAAAGCTACCTTTATTCCATATTCTAGGAAACCAGGAGTAGGCACCCTTGGTATAGAAGATAAATAGTTTAAGAGTTGGGCAAGGCACCAAGATTCCTTGAAATACCATCTCAAAACTTGTTTAGTCTAACTTCTTTAATTCTGCCTCAGAAGCAAGCATCTTCCTGAACAGGTCAGATCACTATTCACCACCATACTGCATCAATTAGTTTCCCTGACAGAGGGGCAAGTGTTTGTGATAAGCTGCCTAGTCACTTGAGATACAGGTTAAGCAGCCAGTATACATCTGCTGCTTGTGAGAAACATACCCAGTAGGTTAAAGGTGCATACCAATTTGCATATGCTCTTAGTTCCTTTCTTGTAGCTGCCTGCTCCCTAACCAAATGCCCCTTTATGCAAGTCATGACTTCAAGTCACAGAAGTTGCACCAAGCTTCATCTTTTCTGTAAAATGAATGACATGCCTGAATTAGCGCTAATTATTTTAGGACTTGAACCAGAATATAGACATTTGGCATGGAGAGATAGAAGGCTGTCAAAGGCTAGTGGGTCAGTACTCTCCTTCAGCTCCTCCTTTGCACTCAACTGCAAACCAAACATTAAGCATAATTTGATCTCATGGTGAACACATCCTCAAATATATGTAAAAGTTACTAGAGGGACCAAAGCACAACAAAAAGGATGAAGAAGAGTCAAGTAGTCAACATCTTTGGTTTCAAGCTACCTAGAAGCCTAGAACACTAGGACCTAGAACAGATCCTGCACCCCCCTCCACCAAAAAGGAAAAAAGGAGGAGAATGCGAGACAAGGATTGAACAGCTATAGGGTTGGGATAGACTTCAACAAGCTTTTGGGGCAAAGTTTGGGTCCCCAAGCCTTGAAACCAGAAGTATTAGTATGGAGATGGTATTAGGTTAACCAGGTCCCAAAAAAAAATGCATATCAGCTACAAAACCATGTTCTGTAGCAAGTTAGAGCTTGAGTGCCCTTGGCAAATAAGACCCTCTGACTGTCCACTTTGGATTTGTCTGCCATGCCTTGCCTTATGCACTCAGTGTTTTAAATAGGTATGCACACCAATACATTGGTGCATATTACATCAGCAACAATAAAAAGGAAAAAAAAGTTACATTATCAGCAATTGGGTTTTTTTGGCTGATGTGGCCAATGTCACCGACACATATTGTGCATCTGGATGCAGCCTCAGCATGTATGCGGCTAGGAGTTCAGTCCAGCAGCTTGGAAAGCAGCATCCAGCTTGTAAGTCTGTTGAGGGAAGAGGCATGGGGAGGGTAGATCAAGGTCCCTGCAGTGAGGGATGAAGTAGGGCAGCAGCAGCAGCAGCAGCAGCAGGCACTCCCCAGCCAGGACAGGCACAGGACTAAGCCATGAGCTGATCATCAGGGGGAGTGTGGGGAGGGGCAACTCCCACTGACTGCCCTCCTGCTGCTCACCTAGCTGGGGTGCAGCAGAGCAGCTGCGCTGCCTCCAGATGTGCAGCAGCAGGAACCACCCTGGCCTCTCAGACAACCAGAGGCTTCGTCCTGCACCCCTCTACCCCTAGGAGAGTGGCAGCAGGGTGCGGGGGGGGGGGGTGGGCTGCATGTGACCTCTGCTACCTGCCTTGCCCCAATCTGAGTGGGGGCTACAGGGGGCTGCAGCTACCCTAAAATTCATTACAGCTCCCCAGTAGCCTCCCACCCAGGGCAGTCGTGGCCCCACTTGCCCTAGGGGCACATGTCCTGTTTCCTGCCCCCCCCCTTGCCAACCAAATGCCCTGCTGCCACTCACCCAGCCAGGGGCAGGGCAGGATGAAGCTGCTGTTCATCCGGGGAGGCACAGGGAGGCTGGAACAGTTCCCACTGCTACACACTGCTCATCTGGAGATAGTGCAGAGGGTTCACCCCACCCCAGCTGGGTGAGTGTCAGGAGGGCACAGCACCTGCCCCCAGTACCTTCTGCCACCCATGGAGTGCAGCCTGGCCCTACCTACCCTGAACTCACCTGGGGGCACATGCTGCCATGCCCCCCCCCCCCCCCAAATACCGGCAGCAGCTCCCAGACCGCATGCAGCAGCAGGAGCTGCCCCACCTCCTCCCAGCCCCAGCTGGAAGAAATTGGTTCCAAGTTGTGCCATTTTGACTTCAGGTGCAAATTTCAGGAAGGAGCTGTACCATAAGTTGGAGGATTACCTGTAGTTGAAGGCTGCTAATAAATCTTTTTTCAATCTTCTCTTCTCCAGACTAAATAAATCCAGTTCTCCAGCCCCCTAATCATTTTTACTGCTCTCCACTGGACTCTCCCCAATATATTAACATCCTTTCTGTACTGCCCCCTCCCCTCAAACTGGTGAAGGTATTCTAGATGTGGTGGCTTCAACCATATTGAATAGAGGGGAATAATCACTTCCTTCATTTTGCTGACAAATGTTTATACTAATGTAGCCCAGTATACCATTAGCCTTCTTGTCAAGAAGGGCAACTTTTGGTTCATTCCTGAATACTGTCCACTGTAACCCACAGGCCCTTTTGCAGAACTGCTGCTTAACTAGTTAGTTGCCAGCCTGTACACAGGACTGTTTTATCCTAGGTGCAGGACTTCACACATGGCCTTACTGACCTTCATGAGATTTCTTTTGGCACAATCCTCCAATCTGTCTAGGTCTCTCTGAACCCTAGCTCTACCTTCTACCATATTTACTATTTCCATCTTGGTGCAATCCAGAAAGCTTGCTGAGGGCACAGTTCATCCCATCTTCCAGGTTGTTGAAGACACTGAATAAAAGCTAGCCCCATGACCAACCCCATGGGGGTACTCCATTTACTGACAGAGTCATTGATTACTACCCTTTGAGCTGGATGATTCAGTCAGTTTTCAGTTCACTTTACAGTGCATCACGAGACTACTGTGGGAGACAATATCAAAGCCTTACTATAGTGAAAGTATAAGCTTCAAGCTGAAAAAGTAAGTTCTAGCTTCAGAGGTAATATTTTCCAACAACAGGTTTGGGCCCCACAAGCCCCATCCTGAAGTCAGAGTATTAGCTTAGTCTCCATATTCATTCCAATTTGTTGTTATTTATAGGTCTTACTGCTTTTTAGCCAATGCCTAAAGCTGAATTTCTGTTCAGCTAAGTATCCTAGTGATAAAAGATGTTATAATCAAGAAATTTTACTCCATTAAAAAAAAAAAAGTTATAGCAAGTAATCCTTTAGAGGACAGATGGGCCATCTGCCCCTGACCTAGCATGGGCCATTGTGGCCCACAGCTGAAAGAGGCTGCTTACCCTTGATCTACTCAGTTGAAGACAACATGGCTTTCTGTCTTGCCGTCTAGGCAGTGGGGCTCCAACTCTTTTGGCAGGTATGCTAGGTTAGCCTTATGCCCTCCAAGAGCCACGCTGATGCACTTCCTCTACCCAATCTATGCTTTGCTTTGTTCCCTTTTTGTGCTCCTTGCCTGATCTCCTGCTCTGCCTTCTTCCTTCCCCATCTGCTGTGGTACTTTCCATCTCCTCCCTGATCAGTTGTGCGCCACACATGGCACTCATGCTGCAGGTTAGCCACTCCTGGTCTAAGGAAAGGAGACTGAAGCTGAAGATCTGTGGACAGTCATAAGAGGAAAGCTTCATTTCTGGGTAGAAGAGAGAAAGTAAGCTGCATTAAGTTAAGTGAGGCATCATAACCCAAGACAACTGGAACTCAGGGCCAGCATTGCAAGTGCTCTGGAAGCTCTAAAAAAAGGCAACAACAATACTGACAACAGTTAGACTGGGATAGCAATTTCAGAAGGATAAAGATAGAGCACCCTCCATTTTTTGACCAAACTTAAGAGATCTCAAAGACTCAGGAAAGAGTAACTTCTATTCTTTCGTACCCCCTACCCCATGACAGCAGCAAGCTTTACTTCTGAGGTTTGCATTTCTGCCTCACTGATTGCCAAAGGTCTATCTTCCCTTCCATTTTGTTGGTTGTTTTGATACAATGTGTAGGCCCATTCCTCTGTTGGGGCATTCAGAACTTAACTTCATAGACATTAGGGCTGGAAGGGACCTCGGAAGGTCATTGAGTCCAGCCCCCTGCCCAAAGGGCAGGAAGTCAGTAAGGGCTCAGACAGTAAAGAAATTCTTCCTTCTGTCCAGCCTGAAACAGTCTTGTAGTAGTTTATGACCGTTTGACCTAGTTGTCATCCCTTGGGGCAATCTGGTGAACAATGTTCCCCCAGATACTGGTGGTCACTCCTGAAATTTATAGGTGGCCATCAGATCACCCCTGAGCCTGCGCTTTTCCAGGCTAAAGAGCCCTAGGGCTCTCAGCCTGTCATGGTAGGGTCTGCTTCCCCAACCTCTGATCACACACGTGGCTCTTCTCTGGACTCTCTCCAGCTTCAAAAAGGATGTGGAGAAGGTAGCCATTGTCTATTTTGCATACAATGTGGACATTTTGCTTTTAATGACAAATCAACTTATTGCAGGTGCAGTTGTAATACACCCTTTCTGCATTTGCTTGCCCTTTCCACACTTGCTAGTTACCATATCACACAGTACTAGGTCGACATGCAATGGTTCAAGTACGCAACTAGCTCGGCCACTTACTAGGCTAATAGATAAAGGAACAGAGTCAGCTACAGACCCTCACTCCCTCATAGGGGTAACAGATGCCTTATACCATTTCAACAAGATGAAAAGCAGAAATGTACAACAGCCCAGAAAAGCTACCTACTTAATTACAATCACATGCCCATGCAGCTAAATTTGTGGATTCAGCAAATTTAAGAGACACAGGATGCACCACATGCAGTACTGCCAGAAGTCACTTGACAAGTCTGAGACAGGACTATTTATTGTCATTTAGCCAGCAGCCAATTCTATGACAACTAACAAGTCCAGCAGAAAGATGTAGCAGTTTTGCAGCAGTGATTTGAACTGGAGTGGGGGAGAGGGAATGGGAACAAGGACAAAACTAGCTTATCTAAAATATACTTGACAAATCTCTTTATTTAGAGATCATCCAGCTGCCTGCATGGTGCCATATTAAAAAGACATACATTTAGCCAACACTGAATGGGATTAGTTCCATGTCTGATTTCAAGGCCTTGAAATGCCAAGCCTCGCTAGGAATAAGACTTGTATCAGATATAGATCAGGAAAAGTATCAGATATAGAATCTCTCCAAAATGTCATTAGTTAGCCTCCATGCAGTATGAAACTGCTCTTGCCTTGATGCTGTTCTCCTTCGTTTTCAGATACGGAAGAATCATTACATGGAAAAAGGTTCTATAATGTGACCACTCAGAAGCACCTGACATTGAGCCACCCACGCACTGGAAAGATTGGGGAAAAAAAAAAAAAAACCCAACCAAACAAAAAAAACACCCCCAAAAAACTTATTTAAACCACAAAGAGAATGACTTAGGCACCAATAAGCAAGCCACTCTGAAGATATCCAAGGTCACAGCAGTCAGATGCTTTGTGTGAGCACAATGGTACTAGCCGACTAGAACAAGTTCCTGCTACCTGTTTACCATCAGACATTAGTGTTCACAACCAAAACAAGTGATTTTATGCAGTTCTGTTTCCACATCAGGCCAGCTAGGACAGAATATCTCTCAAACATGTTTACTAGAAACAGAGGGCTCTGAAATATGAGCCGACCAAGAAACAGATAGTACATAGAGCTTAATCAAGTTAGGGAGTAACTCAGAGGGAATGTAACAGACACTGAACAATTCTTTATGCAACATCTTAAAGACACTGCCTACCCAAACTGATTTTTAGCTCTTTGCCTCTAAGTCTGCTTTGCTTTAACTCAATTAAACATTCAAACAAGTGTCAGAAGACACTGCAATGTTAGAACTCCAGTTAGATGTGCATTGCAGACCAAAAAGGTATTCAAACCTGCACACTCAACGACAGTTCACCTATGACCAAGGTAATACAGCTTAAAAAGAGAAAACAAACCAAAACACAAAACCCCAAATGCAGTAACAGAAATGGCAGCCACACTCAGCTAGCAAAGAGCATGGTGAAGCTCTACACTGCATTAACTACCATCTGCTAGTAAGCACGTGGTAGCCAATTCCTCAATAAATGCAAGGTAACACACTGCATTTACCATAGCATATACACAAATTTCCACTGAATAGCAAGCCAGGCTCTGATTCTTCTGCTTGCTAATTTTGCAGCAATTAAAATAATGTACAATACTGTACATTATAGTGCTCACACAGCCCTGAGCAGTTTCCAAATATCTAGTCAAAATCCAGGCCTCTAGAGAAGGAGACAGAAAGATCCGTTTGTTCTGTACTGGTATGCTTACTACAAAATTAAGTAAGTGCAACCCAGCCTCCTCAGACTGTCATAACCAATAAGGTCCCCAAACCTTTTCTGATGTATAGTAACTTCAGATTGCACATTTATATTGCTCGTCTTTAGAGTGAAAAAATTCTGAGCTAAGCTTCCATTACTGGTCTCAATGTTGTACTGAGACCAAGAATTAGAGGAACTCTTCAATTCTTACTCCGAGTAATGATTCTTAACCTCACTAGACTCCTGCAGGAAAATTACTTTTTTGCTTTCACTCCCCCCACCCCCCCTTTTTGAGTACGGAAGTAATAAGTTTTTTTTTTATTGCAAACCAAAAAAGCCACTCAAAACTTTTTGACACTAATGATTCCCATTTAAAAAAAAAAAAAAAAAAAAGACTTCTGGGTTTAGCATTACACAGTTGACAGAATGATAATGCTGTGCACCACCCTTAAAAATATTTTTCCATCACCCAGGCTGGGAGTCACTGCTTTAGATTTAAACCATTACAGCCATGAAATGCAAGACAATCAAGGACTTTTGGTCTTTGTTCTTTATGAAGAGAGTGCTTAATATAAGCAAGTCAGGTTAGACATGGTTTGTGCAGAGAAGAACATATTCTCCATTTTGCCCTCCCCATCTCCTTCATAAACTGCAATTTGAAGAAGCTAAGCTTAAGTCATTGCTTCATGGTTCTTCTTCAAGATCTGGTAACACCCACTCTCCCAAAGTGGGGACCAACTGAAACACTGAGGGCATTTCTTTGAGTTGAAGGGCAGCAGAAAGCTTAGTCAACACCTGCTCAAGTAAGTGCAACCACCACCTTGAATCAATTCAGCCTGTAGAATCTCCTCATCTGCTTCTGTTCCTTTAAGCAGTCTAAAGGGCTCAATTCTTCACCTCATCTGATGGAGCATGACTTGGCAGTTCTCCAGAGTTCTGGAATTAGTGTAGGATGATAGGACTTCTACATTACTATTTCCAAAGGTTCACCATCTTCCTATGAGAGGCAATGACAGGACAAGAGACTTAGACATATTTGCAGGGGTTTAGGTTGTAGCCATGTTGGTTTAAGGACATAGGCAGACATGGTTCCTTGAGTGAATTTGATATTTTATAAGACCAACCCAAATGGTTGAAGAATGGTTATTAAGCAAGCTTTTGGGTTCAAAAACCCTTCATCGGACTAAGGAAGGGTTAGCAGTTGGTGTGTGCTCTTCCTGGATGCACACACCAACTGCTGACCCTTCCTTAGCCTGACGAAGGGTTTTTGATTATTAAGCAAGCTTTTGGGTTCATTCTCCAACCTTTTGGGTTGGTCTAATAAAAGATATCAAATTCACTCAAGGAACCTTGCATGCCAAATATGGCTAAGGCAGACAAGATAGTAGGTCACTAGGTAACACTACAAGGTTGAACCTTTGTATTACACAGCATCCATCTACTGCATTATGACCACTCTAATACTAGGCCTACACCATACAAAGTGCATGAACCTCTCCACTGTACCTACCCACTCTAGTTTTTACCAGGGAGCTCTAGTAATTCTTCTACTCAAATCAAGCTCTTCCTCCTTACGGCAAGTATGGCAGTGAAATACTAAAGTGTAAATTGGTGCAGAAAGTATTTCTACCATTCATCTATTCTATCATTCCTACCCAGCATAAGAGATCTTCCATTACTGTTCCAATGAGACCTAGACATTTAGTATTCAGATCATGTTTTAAAGTCATGTGACCAAATGAGTCACAAGATGTACCACAGATACAGAAAACTAACTGGAATCTTTACTCAGGATTCAAAGGGTTTTGTTTCCTCATTTTGTAAATTAGAGGTTGTGATACTGCTGAATTGGCAGGGAAGCCACTACAACGATTTGTTGCTACCTAGCTCAAAGCCAATTGCAAGACTAACATTTGCTACTTACATCTGCACCTCTGATTTCTTCCCAAGTTACAACTATGCAACCTCATTATGTTGCTTTCAGCTCGAAAAAAAAAAAAAGATCACTAGGCATCTTCGCTCAGTTTCAATGGTGTCAAGCTCAAACCAAACCACCAACACTAAAAGGGTGTCAAAACTAGAGCCAAACAAACTATTTCTCCATCAGGAGGCCAATACTTCTATTCACCTTAAACAGTGACCATGACTTGGCATTAGACCTGAAAGAGTTAAAAATAAAATGCATGTCTCCCCTAAAAGGTCCACTGGGAAGACTTTTCAGTTCTACATTTTTTCTAGTATTCAGAGGCCATCTCCACCTACAAGTGATGTATTAAGGTTGGTCCATTTCTGCTGGTGTAGCAGGCTAGCTATTTTCATATATTTTAACCTGCAAAAGCTGGACTTTTGTCTATTAGCTCTTGATTTAATCCAGCGTCTATCATCGACATCTACCATTCACCACTGATAGAAATGCACTTGTTTTCCCCTTGCCCAGGGATATTTGCCTTAGAGATCTAGCAAAGGATAAAATCCAAACTCTAGATTCAAGGGAGCCCTGTTCACATGCAGAGGACATTATATGCCTACAGGGACTGCCAGAAGGCAGTAAAGGATTCATTCTCCTGCTCTGAAACACCCAAATATGGCAGAGAAGCTTCCTTTAGCTGTTTTGGCAAGGAGTCCAGGAGAGCCACACCACCAGTTAGTCTTCAGTTAATAAAAATATAAAGCAGCAGCTCATAGAAGATGGTCACACCATGTTAGTGATATATTTGCTTGCCACTGCAATTAGCCAGTCTGTACTGGTTCCAGTGAAAATCCCTACACTTTTAGGGAGCCCAGACGTATAGTTCAAATATAAACAGGATTTTCCCCTCCCCGTTTTATCTAGCAACATTAAATAGCTCCTCTCCTCAAGCACTGTAAGACTGACAGTATTTGGTTAAGAGCTTTGTCATCTGCCATTATGTCCCTAAACCTACATCAGCTCTAGCTCAAGAATCCTCCTTTGCCGACTCAGAAATGGACTAAAAATGTTTCCTGGCTTCTAAGTGGGTTACATCTTCATTTCTACCTGCATATCTCATCTCTTTATGAGGAGACCAGATCAGGTGCCCTTCCTTTCATGCCTACACTGTGGACAGGATGGCTAGGACTTGTGTACCTCCTAGAGCCTATCATTGCAGGTCTGTTCCTACTGCATCTCCCCCAGCGCTGGAGCAACTGCAGGGGGCTCAGAGGGGGGCCGCACGAGGAGCCGCATCAACCCGGCTCCAGCCAGTTCCGGCGTCCGCACGGGGCCGGGCCGCGTCTTCGCGTACAGCGCCCCCCCCGCAGTCACGTGGGCAGTCGGGGGCTCCACCAGCCAGAGGCTCCCCAGTGACGTCACCCCGGTAGACCCTCAGCCGCCACCAGGCCCCGGATGCGGCAGCGCGGAAGCCGACGGACGGAGGCGGAGACAGCCGAAGCGCTTCGGCCAGGAGGGGGCGGGAGCACCTGCCGCAAACCTGGCAGTCCGTCCTGCCCCCGCAGCCCTTGGTGGAAGTGCCCAGCAGAAGCTGCGGGGGGGGGGGGGGGTTACCCCGACACCCCCGCGAGGCCCGGCAGGTGCCGCCCCCGCAGAGCCAGTCGGACACGAAGCTAGGCCCCCGCCACCCCAGCCCCACAGGGCCCCACCCGCCCCGCGCGGACACTGCCCAGCCCCTGCCGGGACCCCCCCCGAGTGCGGGGCCGGGCGCGTCTCACCGCTGAAGACCATAGCAGCCGAGGCGCCCATGACGGCGAAGAAGGAGGCGTACTCGGGGGCGTTCTCCGTGGACATGGCGGGGCTCTGCCTGCGCTGCGGGGGAGGAAGCGGCTTCTTCGCCTGTCTCGGGGCACCGGCTGCTCCTCGGGCAAGGCTCGGCAAGGAAACGGCGGAGGTCGCACAAGGGGCGGGGTGGGGCGGGGACCGGTGCTGGGGGTGGCTCAGGCGCGGCAGTGGCGCTCGTCTCGGTCCCGGCAGGAGTGAGCTGCCTGCTCTGGCGCTGCGCTCTAAATAGCCAACCACCGCAAGACAAAATGGCGGCCACGGAAGGGTCACGTGACCCCGCGGAGCTCCCTCCTCCCTCCGCCCAGCTCCTCAGTACCGTACCACCCACTGGCAGGAGGGGGTTGGCCCCAATTGGGCACGTTCACTGTCGTGTAGCACAGTGAGAATATTATCTCCCGCAAGAAACTAAGTGGGGTCTCGTTCCTTTTCCCTTAAGCCGCTGTAGAGAAGACCTTTAGGATTCTGTTCCCCTCTTCCCGCAGCAGATGGTACAATCCTCCTTTCACTCAGTCGCGTCGGTCCCAGCTGAGCGTGATTCAGCTGTCATTAGCATAAGGGGCGGGGCCACGGGGCCAGACCCCGCCCCTCCCGGGCGGGGAGGGAGACGGGGCGTGCTCCTTCGTCCTGTGCTCGTGACGTGGCCGATGTGTGCGCGCCCCGCCCGGGGGCCACGAGAGGCAGCTTCGTGCTCCGGGGGGCCTCGCCCGTGACGTGCTCACGGGGAGGGGAGGTCCTGGCGGTGGTGGGACCGTCGCCTCTGGCCGTGCGTGGGGAAAGGCACCCGCTCCGCGGGACCGGACTGACTGCTGGGCGGGCTGAGTCACAGTCGCGCCTGGCGGGGCGTGCATGTGGAGCGGGCGGGACCGCTGTGCCCAGAGCTCTTCAGAGCTGGGAGAAACCTGCGCGACTGCAAGCGTGAGGGCGGCCGAGGAGGGGAAGGAAAGAACTTGCTGGAGAGCTCTGTTCTGCTCAGTCCTTCAGCAACCTGGAGTCCTCTCCTCTGCCTTTTGGCCAGGGGGAAATCAGGCTGACAGAAGCCGCTGTTGGTGCATGGAGGCAATGGAGCTTCTTCCTTCCAAGACACTTTCCCCAGGCCTGACGGCAAGCCAGGTGTCTTGGGCTGTCTCCTTGTCTATGCCCCTGATGGTGTGTGGCACTTTGGCTGTATCACACGTGCTGTTCCTGAGTCTTGGTTTCTCCATCAGCGAAACAGGGATGACAGTAGTCCTTCGCTCATGCAGAGAGGGAGCCCCTGGAGGTGCCCTTGACTGCTTGTGGGCATATGCCTTTTTCTGGATCTGTACCAGGATGCTCCCACCACTCCAGTGCTGCACTGTATATGGCCCACTCCAGGGTTTGCTTTTCTAGGATGCAGCCATCTTTGATCCCCTTTTTCACCCAACACTCTTCAGCTTCCTGACATTGAGGAATTATACGTATTTCTCTCATTGTTTTTCTTTTCAGGTTTTCCAATTCAGATTTTCATTCAGTAGGCTGATCTACTTGGGGATGATCTTGCTTGAGCAGGGGGTTGAACTAGATAATCTCCTGAGGCACGAATGCCATGTGCCCCTGGAGACTGGGGAGACATGGTGACTGCCCGCAGCTGGCGGCAACGGTGTTGGCAATGGGGGCATGGAGTGACCACCAGCAGACAGGAGCGGCAAGCAGCAGTGATCGGGGACTACCCACAGATGCTGCTGACGGTGTCAGCGATGGGGGTTGGGGTAGCAAGCTGTGACCACCTGCAGGCACTGTTGGCAGTTTTGATGGTGCTTTTTGCAGGGGTTGCACTGCTAAGCTCAGTGGGTGCATGTGCACTGGGATGTACCCCCTACGCGCCGCCAATGTCCTGAGGCCCCTTTCAGCCCTAATTTCCTATGATTCTATAATTCAGTGCTATAACAAATCTGTTTGGTTTTAAATATACTATTATCAATTAAAAACATGGTATGAAATAGGCAGATTAACACAAACTCATATTTTTAGACAGGGTGCAGTGAGGACATGGGCGTCCACGAAGGTAGGACGTTCCTTAAGGAGACCGTTCCTGCCCGATGCAAGATGGGCAAAAGTGCCCGGAAGCCCCTGTGGCTTAATAAGGATATTCAGCGGACCCTGAGTGCTAAGCGGGAGGCTTACTATCTTTGGAAGAGAGGAGCAGTCTCCAAAGAGGAGTACTCCTCTTGTGCTCGGGAGTGCAGGAGGGCTATTAGGAAGGCC
>JAGPOW010002067.1:16095097-16115693 GCA_030014935.1 Caiman crocodilus | reverse complement strand
GCTGGGGTCCTGTGACCCTGGCACTCATTTCCTGCCATTGGCAGGGGGTCAGACTAGATGGCCTGCTCTAGGCCCCTTCTGACCCTAGATACTATGATAATTTAGTCAGGATGTAATAACAATCCTGAATCATTTCAAAATTGTATTGATAAAACATATCCTAAAAACATGTTTTTATTTCATTGATTCAAAAGATATGCATAAAGATAAAAAGAACTTCATCTTCTATCACACTTTGGCCATTTTATTGTGACTAATTTCATGTGCTGCTTTTCACTAATAATACATAGATCATGGGCCAGCAACGTTTTAGGAGCCGAGTCAAAATAACACAGCTAGGTCCAAGGTAAGCCAGTGCTTCCAATCTGGCTGCCACCTTCCTGTAGCCTGGTCACTACTATTGCTTCTCACCACTGGAACACATGCATGCAAATCCTTCAGCTGTTAGATTGCTATCAATATCCAAGCTTTGTAAGTCAGATAAAATTGCTCAGCAGACCAGAGCCAGCACACTCCATTATATTTCCAATCCATTCCTTAAATAAAAGTTTTATAAGAAATCTATTGGCATTTGTGTTTCATAGTTATATATGATATAGAGTACATTGCAGTCACCATCAGTTCTAGGATTACAGTTTATAGGGACTATGGATCTGTCCACAACACAATAGCAAAGAACTCAGTCTTACTGCCAAGGTTATAAGCCCCGTCTTTGCCAACCTGTTCTGGCTGTGCCTCTACTAGCCTTGGAAATAAAGTGGTAAGGAGGTATCCCTGGCACTACATTTAATACTTGGGTTTGCAGCTTGCACAGGAATAGTGACTTGGGAGTTGAGATGTCCCCAGGGCTTCCTCACTGCCTCATTTCTAGGGTTGATGTACACAAGCAGAATGACTAGTTAGGGCTTATTGCCTTGACAGGAAGACTGAGCTCTCTGTTGCCTGGTGTAGTTCTATCTTACAGGTCTCGGCATACTGTCCTCCCTGTTGATCTGAGTATCCTTTCTCTCACACCTAGGAGGAACAGTGCATGCTGGGACTGCTAATATTTTACTTTTCCTCACTGGTCCCCAATAGGATCGAGACCCATTGTGTTCAGTAACAAATTGCTCGTGGTCCCTGTTCTGAAGAGCCTATAGATAATTAACCACTAAAAGAACTTATGTAGCAATGTAGAGGAGTCTTCATCACTTGCTGTCTTCAAATTTAGGTGGGTGTCTGTCTCAAAGCTTTGTTGTAGCTCAAGCAGGAATCACAGAGAGAAATTCTCTGGCCTTCACTGTACAGGTCAGATTAGATGATCAAGGGGCACATCTACATGATTTGACAATGTATTGGTCATATTAGTTCTTCCTGATCGCTGCACTACCTGACCATTATTCGATGGCTGTTCTCATATGACCTAGTTATCATGGATAGATGGATCTGGAGGAAGGATTTGAAGTGGGGAGGGTAATAGCCTCACACATGAACCACCCGCTGGTTCATGTGTTGTAAGGACCAGCATAGAAGAAAGCACAGAGGCAGTAGAAGGATAAGAAGACATATGGGTGTAGAAGCTTGGTTTCATCTCTGAAACATTGTTGTCAACCCAATGAGGGACAAGAGTGGTTGTCAGGCAGGTTGTAACGTGTCATAAAACCAATGACACATTCACTTCATAAATCTCCTGGATCTTCACCTCATAAATCTACTGGATACAAAAAATCATGAACTCAATATACGCATTGCTTTTATGACACGTTACAACCTGCCTGACATCTGATTCACCAGTACCTGCCTGACAGCCTCTTTTCTACCTTGTGCTCTGTCACTGCACTGTCTCCCTTCAGCCTTTTTTCCCCTGCTCTCTTCCCCTTTCCCTTCCCCCTTCTGCTTCACCTGTCTGTCTCACTTTTTGTCTTTTTAATTCTACCTATTTACATTTTCACTGACATCCTGCCACACTTTTAGCTTCTTTCATTTCTTGGAGGCTCAGAACAGCAGAGACTCTCCATGCCTGAAGAGGGGTAACTGTGTCCAAAAGCTTGCTAATTTTTTTTCCCAATTACTATAAAAAGATATCACATCTACTCAAAGAACTTTGCCTGCCTATGTCCTGAGACCAACAGGGCTACAACCAAAAACCAAGCCCTGCGATAAAGGACTTTCTTACTTCCTAGTAAAAAACTCACCCTAACAAGGAAATAACACTGCCAAAATGGACTTTGACCAAATAGGAACTGCAGGGTATTTTAGAGGCTGGTGCAACACGTGATGCCCAGTTATTTCATGTTACTTTTCCTGATGCAGAGCTAAAGCACACCATCCCTTTCCCTAACAAACAGTCTTACTAAATTGGTTTTGTTCTATGGGCCTCATACCTCTGACCTTTTCATGGTGTCTGTGAACCTGCCCTTTGTGGTCTCAGGCTCTGGGCTGTCACCACTCACTGAGGAACGATTTGATTCTCCTACACTCTAGCGGGGTGTTGATTTGTAGCTCCCACCATGCATCAACCAGTATCCTCTCAGCACATCTGTCCTATGTTCAAACCCTGTTCTGTTTCCCATTCCCCTGTTGAATGGAGGCCTTTGTCGCTCTGAATGTTGCTACAACATTCCTATACATTTTGCCAAATGTATTTTTCAGAGGCTCAAAATTCCATCCAATCGTGGCATTCAAAGCCACTTTTCCACACTGGGGTATATTTTGCCAGCAAATGTCAGCCTTCCACACCCAGCTGGCTTGGTGCATGAGCTATACTTAAAAGGTAACAATCAGGACAAGAAGGATGGAAAGCAGTGAGCAAACATTTCTTTAAAGCAAAGTGTTCTTTGTTGAGAAAAATACACTACCTAAGAAAAATATAACTTAAAGCCAATAAACTAGCCAGTATACATATCTGCTTCCCAGGGGTCTAATCATCTGCTGCATGGGGACTCTGCAGGGGAGAGGGGCCAGTTCCCTAGAAATTATTTTTCAGCCTCCCTCTGTGTCAGAGCTCAGAGGAATCAAGACATTTCTTACTTGTTTATAACCCTTTGATCAGGTAGCCCCTTGAACAAGATTTCCAGCATTTTGGAAATGGGTGAAAAATCCTTGAAGCCAAGTGCTTGCCTGTCTTTCAAAAGTCTACTTCAATGGTTTTATTTGGGAAGTCATGGTACTGTTACCTAGTTCTGTTTTTGAATGCCAGCATTATGGGGCATAATAAGTGGTCCACTCCCCAAGAATAAATTAATAGATTCATAGATTGTAGAGTCAGAAGGGACCCTGAAGTATCATCATGTCCGACCTCCTGCCCCAGGCAGGAAAGAGGACTGAGGTCAGATGACCCCAGGCAGGTGCCTATCTAGCCTCTTCTTCAAGACCTTCAAGTTAGGTGGTAGTACCACCTCTCTTGGCAGCCTGTTGCAGATTCTGTGCACCCTTACTGTGAAAAAATTCTTTCTAATGTCTAACCTGAATCTACTCTCCACTGGTTTGTACCCATTATTCCTAGTTACTCCTAGGGATGCCCTGGTAAATAGCGCATCTCCAATTCTCTGTTGTCATTCCTTGATAAACTTAGAGGTTGCTATAAAGTCTCCCCTCAGACATTTCTTGTGAAGGCTGAAGAGATCCATATCTCTCAACCTCCCCTTGTAGGGTCTTGCACAGAGGCCACTAATCATATGAGTGGCCCTCCTCTGAACCCTCTCCAGATTCTCCACATCCCCCTTGCAGTGCGGCGCCCAAAACTGGACACGGTACTCCAACTGCAGCCTGACCAATGCCACATAGAGAAGGAGCATCACCTCCCTCGATCTGTTGGTCACGCATCTGCTAATGCACGATAAGGTGTGACTGGGTTTGTTAATGGCTTTGTTACACTGTCAGCTCATGTTCATCTTGGAGTCAGCTCTTAGCTCTTACCACCTCTTAGCTGCCATCATAGGAAGAATCACAAGGACTATCTTCATGGGGACTTGGAGATATCATTTCACATGGCTCAGAATCATGGTAGTACCCAGATCAACCTGATGGAAACAGAGGTGGGAACGGAGGGGATCAGGGCATAAGCACTCCCTTGCAGCCCCCGGAAAATAGTGCAGGCAGATGAAGAGCTTAGGGACAGGGATGTGGCCCCATGAAAGTTCAAAAAGACTGTATTATCTTATCAAGCTGTAACTAGAGCAAATGGGAGGAATCCACAAGGTCTTGTGTTTTAGTCCTTTTGAGGAAACAGGCTGAAGGGGAAGGAACTCAGACAGGAGGTAGCAGCAGTTTCTTCATTTTAGTGCTTAGATTGTGACATCTGTAGACACAAGGACACATTCCAACCATACCCTTCATGAATTTCTCTCTGACCTCTGTAGTGGGACAAAGGTGGGGATAGGTTCTGTTGCACAACTCCTCTTCTTTTTTTCATTGTTCACCTTTGGTGATGCCTGTTCATCACCAGCGAGACAAGAACTCTTCTGGAGCCCTACCCTATTCTCTCCTCATTTGCAACCTTTCTTCAACATGCAACGATTTAGAAAAGCACTTCACTGTCTGCTTAAATCTAGTGGGACTTAAGCATGTGCTCATGGCCTTGTTGAACAGAGGCCTTTGTGGCTCTCAATGTTGCTACAACATTCCTATATATTGTGCCAAATGCATCTTTCGGAGGCTAAAAATTCCATCCATTCACAGCACTCAAAGGCACTTTTCCTCATTGGGGGATATTTTCTTGGCAAATCTCAGCCTTCCATGCTCAGCTGGCTTGGTGTATGAGCTATACTTAAAAGGTAACAGTCAATATTGTTATATTGGGAAAACAAATATAAAATATTCCTTCCCAGCTGTCTTCAAACTGGGACTCAAGAGATTTGGATTCGGGTTCTTGCTGTGCCATAGACCTTGTGTGTGAAAATCACTTTGTCTCTCTGAGTCCCAGTTTCCCACCTCTCAGATGGGGGTAAATATTAGAGCTAGCTGAGAAGTTCTGAGGAAACTTTCTTTGGCTAAAAGGATCAGTTTTGGCAATTTTCATTTTTTTAATTAGGAAACAGAAGTTTTGAAATTACCAGAATATGTTGACCAACTTTTTTGGGAAAAAAATCGTACTGCCCTGCTTCAGACTGCTTCTTGCTAAAAATACAGGCTAATGGGTGCATTTACATGTGACCCTGTGTCGCTATAGCAATGTGCTATGGTGATGTAGCGATCATGTGAGTCTACGTGTGATCAGCTGCTACCTACTTCACTGTAGCACCATGCTCCCCCATTTTAATGCGCCGCTACAGTAAAGTAGCCTCTAAAACTAATGCGTGTTGTGTGCACGGCGCAATACAGGCAATTACTGTGCTATACTATAGTACTTCCAAAAGAAAGTACTAAAGCACAGTGCAGTAACAATGTTGCCGTAGGGCAATGTGTAGATGTGCCCAATGGGAGCAATAACTTTACACATAAAAAATGTGATAGAAATGAGATCAAAGCATTTTGAAATGATCAAAATGGAACACTGTCAAATTAATTTTATTTTTTCAGATTTCCATTCACATTTCCAAGATTTTGACTTTTTTTCCAGATTAGGGACAGAGATCATTTTTTGCAGGGCAGGGAAACTCTTTCTTGTAGGACTCTAAGAAATGTAATTCCTTCCTCCTACCCTTTGCCTGTGTTATCCGTTTCTACTGTGAGCTTCTTGGAACAGGGGCTATCATTTCATTCTATGTACGTTCAGCTCTCATCACAAAGGGGGCCTGACTTTGAACAGGGCTTTCAGGTAGTAATATAGAAATCTGAATAATAGTTGAACCAGTTTTACTCAAGAAAAATTTAACTTGCAGGCCAGATCAGGTCTGGATAATATTAAATTGAGAGGTGAAAGCATAGAAGTTTCTGAAGGCCTAAGTAAATGAGAGGCACTGAGTGAAAATCCTTGTGCAGTTCTAGCTACAGCCATCCCTGCTGCTATCACCATAATAGACCTGCTATAAGGCCTGCCGTGAAATCCTGAATTTTTTTCTTATTTATTATCTCCTCTTTTTTGCCCACATTTATTTCTCCTAGTACTAGCACAGGCAAACCATCTCAAAACTTGCAGTGATTGTGTAATTCCACTTACTGGAGGATGTTTCACCACGCTGGAGATAATGACCTTCAGAAAGGTTCTATATGCAACTGAATGGGAATGAGACAGGAAAGAAAAAAGGAAGGAAGCACTATGCAAGGCAAAGAAAAGCACAAAAGCTGCCATATGTTACGGAGTCAGGTTTGTAATGCTGGACATTCAATATATTTGTACCTCAAGGGAGAACCCAACACCAGGTGGGTGTTGTGTGGACAGCTGATAAAAGTAAGGTGGTCTGGGTGCTGAGGCACTGAGTCAAGAGGCATTGATTCTATTTCCCATTAATCCGTGTGATAGGACAGTGCGAAATTTTGCTGGCCATTTTGTCTCAACACTGTTTTGACTCATTTCAAGGTCAAAACAGCAAAATCGAAATGAAACAAAAGGCTTCAAAACAGCCTCAAAACAAAATGAGGCTAGTCAAAACGTTTTGAAAGTTGAAACATTTCGACCACAGCACTGGGGATGTGGTCAGTCCAGCTGGGCTGAATTCCCATCCCCAGCTAGATCAGGCTGGGGAAAGGAAATCAGCTCAGCTGGGCTGAATTCTCTTCCTCAGTATGACTGTTGGGCTGGGATGGGAAGTCAGCCCAGTTGGGCTGTTCCAGCAGATCTAGCAAAATGTTGAAACAGAGTTGAAACAGCCTTACTGTTTTGACAAAGCAAAATGGAACAGCTTTTTCAAATCTAAATGGAATTTGATATGAAACACTTCCAGCGAAACCTTGAAACTCAAGGTGAAATGGAATGGTGCTGTTACACACAGCCCTACTGTGTGACTGTGGGCAAATTTCTGTGCCCTTCCATCTTCTGTAGGAATCCTTCATCTATAGGATCATAGGAAAGTAGGCCTGGAAGGGACCTTGCAAGGTCATCTAGTTCTGCCCCTTGCTCAAGGCAGTTTTAAGCCCAGTTCCTCAGAGCCTCCGTTCTTTCTCCTCCAGCTCTCCAGGATTTCTGTCCCATTCCCACCCAAAGGCTTGATTTGGTTGCATGACCTGCCTGTCCTGTAATTTTGCGCATTTTCCTCACCTAGGCTAGGTAAGGGTCATAGATTTCATAGACATTATGGCTGGAAGGGACCTCACAAGGTCATCAGGTCCAGCCTTCTGCCCAAAGGCCAGGCAGTCAGCAGGGGGCAAATGATCCCAGCAAGATAGGCATCCAAGTGTTTCTTAAAGGAATCCAGATTAGGTGCCTGCACCACATCTGGGGGGAGTTTATTCCAGGCTCTGGGGACTTGGACAGTAAAGAAGTTTTTCCTTATGTCCAGAATAAAATGATCTTCTAAGAGTTCTTGACCATTGGACCTAGTCTTCCTATGGGGTGCTCTAGTGAACAGTCATTCTCCCAGTTCCTAGTGCACACTCCTTATATACTTATAGGCTGCCACCAAGTCATCCCTGAGCCTATGCTTTGAAGAGTGCCATGTCTCTCAACCTCTCCTCATAAGGCCTGCCCTCTTGTCCTCTAATAATTCAAGTGGCTTTCCTCTGGACTCTCTCGAGCTTCTCCACATCCTTTCTGAATAGGAAGGTAGAGCTGGATGGGACCACACAGGGCCATCTAGTTCAGCCCCCCTGCTAAACCATGTCAGTCAAGCATCTGAGTAATCTGCTCTTGAAAACTTCCAAGGATGGAGATTCTACAATTTCTCTAGGTAGTCTGATCCAAAGCCTGGACACTCTCATAGTCAGAAAATTCCTCCTAATCTCCAGCCTAAATTTCCCCTTTTGCAGCTTGAGGCCATTGCTCCTAATCCTGTCCCCTACAGCCACAGAAAAAAGACCATCTCCATTCTCTTTGTAAACACTCTTAAGGCATTTGAAGTCCAGTGTCAAAGCCCTTCTCAGTCTTCGGTTCTCCAGGCTAAATAACCCTAGTTCTTTCAGCCTTTCCCAATAAGTCTTGCTTCCCAGACCCCAAATCATTTTTATATTGGACTCATCATCAGAAAAGCTAACCGCACTTTATCATGCATCAGCAGATGCATGACAAATAGATCCAAGGAGGTGATACTTCCCCTGTATGCGGCATTGGTGAGACCGCAGTTGGGGTACTGCATCCAGTTTTGGGCACCGTACTTCAAGAAGGATGTTGATAGACTTGAGAGGGTCCAAAGGAAGGCCACTCATATGGTTAGGGGCTTACAGGACAAGCCCTATGAGGAGAGACTGAGGGACCTGGATCTCTTCAGCCTCCGCAAGACAAGGCTGAGAAGTGATCTTGTGGCTGCCTACAAATTCTTTAAAGGGACACAGCAAGGGATTGGAGATGCTCTGTTTACCAGGATGCCTCTTGAGGTAACAAGGAACAATGGTCACAAACTGACAGAGAGCTGATTTAGGTTAGATATCAGGAAAAACTTCTTCATGGTACGGGTGGCCAAAATTTGGAATGGGCTTCCAAGGGAGGTGGTGCTCCCCCCTACCTTGGGGGTGGGTCTTCAAGGGAAGGCTGAATAGGCATCTGGCTGAGATCATCTGACCCAGCACTCTTTCCTGCCCAGGCAGGGGTCAGGCCCAATGATCAGTTGCGGTCCCTTCTTCTTGCAGGAGAGAGGCCAGGGAGAAAGATAGTGATACCATGGCCAGTTTGTTTTGAAGGCATAGACTTCCCACTCATCAGTATCCATGGCTAAGCTCTCCCCTACCATTTCAGGCATCATACAGAACGCCAGACTTGACGTTAGCCACAAAAGACATTATTTCTTCCATCCTCACTATGTTGGCCTTCACAAAATGAAGCTTGATTGCCTGTTTTGGCTGCAAAAATGCATAGTTATTGGAAAAGAGACACACAGCCTTACAGGCCAGGATAATAATGCTAATATCAACCCTGGAAAATGTAGCATGCGGGCTGCAGTGAGCAGGGTTAATTCTACAGTTGCTGGGTCAGCTAGGAAAAGGCTGAATTGTTGTAAGGTCAGCTGATTTTTGGCATTTCTCCAGGATACAAGGGGCATAGCTCATGTTAACAGGGATCTTGTGCTGATGAGCAAGGTTCTTTTGATATTAGTGAGCTGACTGATTGCCAGTGCAGGCATAGCTTTGATCCCAGTTCTGGATGGTGGGGCATGGATATCCTGTGCCATAGATGAGATGGCCAGTGGGTACCAATAATATATGAACATTTAGTCTACAGAGCCAGGGTGTTACAGCTAGAAAAGGCTTTTTTATTGACTGTTATAACTGTAATGGTAGCCCCAGATGTTCCAACTGAGAGAGAGTGAGTGGTAGTTCCTGCCTGTTAGAGCTTACAATCCAGTTGTACAAATCAGAAAAAGTAGGGTAGAAATAGGCAAGTCAAGGAACATGCATGAGGTCACACAGTGGGTGAATTGGAGAGTAAGTGGGAAATGGCCCCAGATACAATGCTCCAGCCCTAAAACACACTGCTCAGGCTTCTCAGCTAGCATTGGTGTATGGGCCCTGAATCTACCTGGCTTTGTAGATCAGAACCACTACTTTTCTGTGAGAAAGTCTGGGCTTGAATAGAAGGAAAAGTCTTGTTACAGTGAGCACATGTGTGGGTGTGTGTGGGATGGAGGAAGGGACTAACATTGCAGAGTTAATTCTTTCTTCTGCTTCAGAGTTCAGAGCCAGGACCACACCGGTGAAAGGCACCAACTCAAACTCATTTAAGTCCTAGTACTGGCAGAAAAGGCATCTCCTCTCACCTTCTCAGACAAGGAGCCCTAAAGCCCAAGGTTGGATACGAGGATAACAAAAGAAAGAAGGGCAGTGACCTCTTGCCAGTCCCATAGACCAAAGGTCTCCTGTTCGCAAAGCAGACAATAACACAGGCAGAAGCAGTGCCAGTTTCTTCTACTATCTCCCTTCCAGGGGGTCACTAGTGGAGTCCAGTCCATTTGTACTCTCATGGGTTTATCCAACATGCCTGCTAACAATGTGATAGTAATTTTTGTGATGGGGTCCCTCTCCACTGGCAGCTGGAATGAGACAATTTGGTTTGTGTCACAGAGGCCATCAAAAAGCTCCAAGAAGGATCTCAGAGGAGGAGAGAGAGGAAGAGGTAACTGTACTGCAGATGGTGATGAGCCGGAACAGGCACAATCCTTGCACAATAACTTTCGTAATCCCCCCAAAGCTTCAGCTTTGATTCCTGTTTGTCCATTTCTCAAGAGAACAGGGATGATTGCAGGCCACTGCAGCTGGCTGCAAGGTTGAGGCAGCTCACAAGACCGTTAATGTTCATGCTAATAAAGGATTCTCTGGAGCCTGTGAAATAAGGGAACAACTGAGAAATATTTTTATTACCATGAACACTGTAAAAATGGCTTTAATTGTGAGTAAGTGAGCACATGAACTATATGAAGCAAAACAAAGGCCAGCACTTCAGTCGGCAAAGCTCAGAACATCTCCAGGGGAAATTGAGGGATATTATATATAGCTGGCGCCAGTTCTTTAAGAAGCTTAACTGGAAGGGCCACCGTTAGAAAGGCAGCAGTCTTAGTAAAGGAGGGCTGTTGAGATGTCATGTTTTCCCAACAGTAATGAACCCTGCCCCCTCCCGCCTCGAATTAATTGTCTTGATTTATACACTGAATATTGTGCCTAACTGACTTTCCCTACGGCGGTGTAGATCAGCAGTCCCTTCAATGAAGTCAAGGGAATTACCTTGGTGCAAACTTGGGCCGAGTGAGACCAGAATCAAACTTACTGACTGAAGTTACAGTTTGAGCTCCTCAGCTGGTGTAAATCAGTTTAGCTGCATGAAGTTCAAAGCATCTGCATCACAGAATCATAGAATCACAGAAAATTAGTGTTGGAAGGGACCTTAGGACATCATGTAGTTCAACCCCCTGCTCAAAGCAGGACCATCCCCAACTAGATCATACCCAAGGCTTTGTCTAGCTGGATCTTAAAAACCTCCAAGGATGGGCATTCTACAACCTTTACCACCCTCATGGGAAAATCTTTTCCCTAAAAGCTAACAACCTTCTCTTGCTGCAACCTGAAATCATTGTTCCTTGCATGAATGCCTCATGCCTCCTGAGGCCATGGGGGAAGAGGGAAGAAGGGGGGCACAGTAACTGCCCGCAGGCAGTGCCAGTCGTGGCCGTGGGGGTGTGGCAGTGGCAAGCAGGGACTGCCTGCCACCAGCAGTGTTGGCAGTGGCCAATCTCAGGGGGTCCACATGCTCCTGCATGCACCCGCTATGTGTGTGTCGCCAATGGTTCCTTGTTTTGTCATCTGTCACCACTGAGAACAGTTTAGCTCCCTCCTCTGTGGAATCTCCAGGTAGTTGAAGGCTCCTATTAAATCCCACTTTGGTCTTCTCTTCTCCAGACTACATGGGTGCTTGTACATGTGACTGGGGTTTATTCCCCAAGGTTTTATTCTATACCCTCTAAAATGAAATGGTGGGGCATAGAACAAAGCCCTGAGGAATAAACTGTTTCAATTTTCCCATCATGTTAAGGCAAGGGGCCCTGTAACAGGGGGCCTTCTCGGGGCTGCTTTCTCTGCGGCCTGCCCACCTGTCTCTGGGCTAACACCTGCCTTCTCGCCCTCCACGCATTGTTTTTAATTAATTAGTTAAAGATGTAATTAAGTGGGAGGCTGACCATTTTCTGCCCTGACACCAGGGGGTGCTATCTGCGGCTCCGTTCCTCCCCTACATTGCATCTGGATGTTATTATCACCAGCCTCCACACTGGGCCCCAGAATCCTCCTAATTGAACCCTTCCCGTATTCCTCTTCTCAGGCAGTCTCATCCACCTTCATACCGGGCAGCATAATTCCCTAAACTGATCCCCCATTGGGTGCAGTCCCCCCGGGATCTTCAGCTCTCTAGCCCTGGCCCATCTCCAGGCCAGCCAGAGCCCCAGGTCCTCACCTCTTGGGCATCCCTCACAGTGGGCCCCTGGCCCTTCAACCCTTCCGGTCCTGGCCCCAGCATGGACTAGTCAGGGGAAGTTCAGACAGGTGTGAGCCTATGACCTCACTCTTCCTCCATGGCATCCACCTTCAAGACCCTCCAACAAGGGGTAACCCACCCAGTCGTGGGGGTAGGGGTTAAGACACCCCAACCTGCCTTTCACAGGGGTGATAACTGGCCTGGCATTTCCTGGGGGCTCCCGCACCACTGAGAGCCCCACCAGGCCACGCACTTCTGGCAGAGTGCAGTTTTAGGTCATGCCCAGGACCAGGAGCCTCCTGACCATTCCCTACAGCTCCTCCCTTACCTCCAGATGATACCAGCAGCCCTCCGGCCAGGCGGTGTTGTTGCCTGACCTCCAGGCAGCAGAACTGTCTTGTTTATATGGGCAGCCTCAGGTTCAAAACGGCTGCCCTCATCAGGCACCTGGCAGCTGTCTGCTCCAGGCCCTTGAAGTGGCAGATACCCGCAATGCCCTGCCACAGGCCCGATCCTTTTTTTTTTTAATTGGAGCTGGATCATGGCTAAGGGATCGAGCTGCCGGTGGATTGAGCAGCCCTTGAGCTGCAGGGCACCCAGGTCCTTCCCTCTGCCGCAGCAGTGCCCCCTGGGGCTGCCTGGGCAGGCTGCTAGCGGGCCAGGTGCCACCTTATAGGCAGCACCTGGCCCAATGCATTTCTTCCCTGAGCCTGGCTGGGGAGTAGCATGCGGCAGGCTTCCAGCAGGTGGGCTCAGGGAATAGTTGGATCAGGACAGGTGCTGCTTTCAAGCTGGGGCAGCGCCTGGTCCACTAGCAGCTTCATTGGGTGCCACTACCATAGAGTGAAGCACCAGGGCCCACCACAGCTCAGGGGCTGCTCAGCCTGCCAGCAGCTCACCCCCCGACTGTGGGTAGGCTCTGTGGGAAACAAAAAAGGATCAAGCCCCTTGCCACTTTTGCCTTCAGCAGGCACCTGAATACTAATGCAGGCTAGTATGGTGTTAGCCTTCTTTGCAGCAAGGATACACTGTTGGCTCATATTCAGCGTATTGCCTGCTGTAACCCCCAGGGTCCTTTTCTGCAGAGCTGCTGCTTAGCCAGTTGGTCCCCAGCCTGTACCAGTGCAAGTACAGTTCCCACAAGCTGAGGACCTGGCCCCTGATGCTAAGTTATTTGCTGTTTTGTTTCCTTTTTCTCCAGGGAAATGCAAATCTCCCCCAGCTCCATGTGTCCATTAAACTAAATGCTAGTTCCAGAACCAAGCCCAAACACCAGATTCCTTTGTAGGTATCAATAGCCAGAACCTATTGCCAGGCTCCTGCAGTTTCTGTGCTCCCAACCTCACGAAAAGGAATGGCTGGTGAAGCCCATCTCCAAAAATTTACAGGAAGTTAAGGCTCAGGAAGAGCCATATACCACAGCACACCAGGGATTCAGATCACCAGCATCACTCCCCATTCCAGGCACAGCAGAGGTGCATTGATTCTACATGTGTCAGGGAGTCCTACAGCTGGAAGTGGAAGGTAGAGGTAAGGTTGGCCCAAGTGAATTTAAAACATATTCCATTTCCACATCTTTTTCTACTAGGAGCCCCTAAAGACTGAGCAGCTATGGGCCATGCTGGCACCTTGCCAGCAACAAAAGGCACATAGGTTACTTGCCTGAAATGGAGCAGGTTGCATTCATCTTCCTCACCTATGCCCATGCAGACTAAGAGCTTGTCTATACCACATCCTCAGTGCCTCCATGGATGGCTGCTCTCAACATACCCTACCCACTTGCTCTCACTTGCATATGCCAAACCCAGATATGCAGGGATTAAGTAGCTCCAGGGGCACTGCTGTGCTCAAGACCTCTGTCTCCAGAGCAAAGATGTTCAGGCACACTTGAGGCACTTCTTGTGCCCAAGACAAACTTGAGACAGCTTCATTCCTGCTTTTCTGGGTTTGGAGCATGCGAGTGGGAATGGGTAAGAGAGATGCATTTGGGAGCAGACCCCTTGGGCAATGGTACAGACACAATGCAGACCTAAAGATCCCATCAGCACGCAGCATTCTTGGCCTGAACCCTCAGCCCTACATGGACCATTGTATGTTGTGACCTTTTAGTATGAGATTTGTGAAAACATTTAGTGCCAGCTTAACTCTGCTCTTCCCAAAGTCATTATTGCCTAAGGCTAGGCTAGTACTGCGTGGTTTGGAGAGTCTATGCTTAGTCTCTGGGGATGCATCTCCTCTAAGGATGCAAATGGTGGCACTTGAAGCAACAAGGGGTACATTCTGGACACTCCAATATGAGTAAGGTTTGAGTTTCCTTAGGCCTGTGCCTGCACACATTGACAGAAAGGGGATTTGGCCATTACCTTTTTTTGCCAGGGCCCTTCACTTCAACATAAATATGCACAAAGCCAATCCCACAGATCCTGACAAACCCCTTCTGTGTTGTCCCACTGAAGAACAGTCTGTTTTTAAGATCATGGCCATAAATTGGATAATCTTAGGGCTGTCTGTATTCCTTATATAAAACATCTTTACATGTCTGAGTACAAACGCAGCCCTCTGTTTTATGTATACACTCAGTGATATGTGCATGATGGACATGTGTGTGTGATACATTTTATCTTCATTGTAAGTCTCTGGTATAAAGTTATTGGGCTTGACTCTTCCCTTGTTTATACCGGTATGAAGGAGGATGAATGGTATTGACAGTAGTGACTAACTCGACTACTGAGTGTAATCTGGCTTCATATGGGATGTTTCTTACACACGGATTAATGACTTCCCCAGACCATTATGGTGTAGGTGAAAAGGAAGGAAGACCACAGAGCTGTCCAAAACATAGGAATGTAGGACTGAAAGGGACTCCTGGGTCACTGAGGATGTCCAGGCCTCTGTAATCATAGGGACCACTGCATACAATCCTGTTCACAAACTGATTTAGCTCCATTGTAAAACTGGTTAGGCTTGGTGGGTCTGGCTAGGGTTCCTGGGTGCTGCAGGGAATCTGGGGCTGCTTGGAGTACTGGCTAGCAGGGCGGCTGTTGTAGTGTCTGTGAAAAGTCTGGGACCAACAGAACCCACTGACAGGTTCTGAACAGTGTTCATCTTGGTCTCTGTTAACATTGTTTAAAAACACATTAGTTCCTAGTTTCTGGATCACATGGTTTAAAACACAACCTACTGAGATTTTCCTCATGTAAGCATGGTCTGAGGCAGACTGCTGCTTTGAACTGTTGCTGCCTGTGTGCAACTGCTATTGCTTACTCAGAGTCCAGTACACTGTGGTCTCAGGCTCTGTGCTGCAAGGATCCCATCTTAATCTTCCATGGATAGTTTTAATTTGCCAGCCCCAAACTGAACGCTGACTGCTCTGGGCTCTGCTGGCATTCTGCCTAATCACTGTCCAATCTGCGCCATGTTTGGTGGAACGAGGGATCACATGATTCCCAACTCACACAGAAATCAGTACACGGAGTGTCTCCTGTCTGTGTGGGTTTTTATTAATGGGATGATCATGGGAACATTTTCTTCCTTGATAAAAAAGACAACAAAATGCAGTGCAAAAGTATGAGGCCATACCACATCAAGGGCAAAGATCTAGACATCCTGAAGGCAAAGCATTCAAAATGATGGTTCCCACAGCAACAGTAACTCACCCACATCACACCTTGAGGCATAAATGCACCCACATTACACCTTGAGGCATAACTGTAATAGTAAAGCTACCAAATATACATGTAACAGGGGATGCATTACATTTCCAGGGAGAAGAACTTTCAATTTCCAGCTATTAGCATTTAATGTTGTAATGCATTAATGAAAGATTGTGTGTGTGCATGCACACATATGTGTGTGCACACATGTGTGTGCATGGTCACAGTTAATGTGTAGTAAAAAGCAATGCAGCTATAAACACACCCATTTCTCCTTCATATAGCATGCTGACCCTCAGATTGCAGCCTTTTAATAGCTCTTTCACCAAATATTAAAAGCCCTCCCTCTGACAGTGATAGATTTACAGTGGCCTGGATCTGTACTGCTGAAGAAGAGACTGGAGTGAAAATCTTTTGTGCTCTTCATCAGCCAAACACTCAGCAGCAGGAAGAAAAGCAGCCATGGAGGATGCTGGATGAAAAGAGACAGTGATGTTGATGCTTATGACACACAGTAATCCCTGCACTGGGGATTTTGTGAAAGGTGTGGCCAGCCAGCAAACCAACCCCATTTAGGAACCAACTTGCAATTTCTCATTGAGAAAAAAAGCGAAGAGCTGTGTCCAGCTCAGATTAGTGCACATGTTCAGATAAAATGATTGGGCAGAGCACAGGCACTAAGTAGAAAGAGCAGGGGGGAAAACAGCTCTACTCATGCCAGGTGGATAGATGGTTTGGCTCATAAAGAGAAACTGCTTGTGAGTCAGTCCAGGATTTTGTACACACTCCCTGACACTGGCTGCCTTTCCTGCATATGCGATCAGAGGGCATTTTAAGGTTATGGGTTCCTTCACAAATGTAACAAATCAAGTACAGGGAAATAAGAGGGCAATGGGATGAGAAGGGATTTCCTGCAGACATGAGCTCCCAGGATGCACGGTGCCCTTCGGGGAGTTTAATTTTTAAATGACCCTGCAGCAGCTAATGGAATAAGCGTGTCACGTCATTGGGAGTCCATATCAATTTTTTCCTTTAGAACCAGTGTACAGATGTATTATTTAACAGAGGGCTTTTTCCTTTCTAGTAAACAGGATCAGAGAGGCAGATCCTGGGTGACTGTTCTGAGAAGATAGGGAGGAAACCTAGATTCTCTCTCTGCTGTTGACTCTCAGTGGGCTCATCTATACGTGTATTAATGTGCCTTTTTTATGTGTATTAATGCGTGTTAAATTTAGTACCGTACTAAATTAATGCTCATTAGGCTGTGCTAATGTGCAGTAGCACATCTGCATGCTTTTTGAGTGACAATGTGCAGTAAAATAGTCTGCTGTCCATTAAAATGCACCTGTTGACATGCCCAGTAGCAGGCCATTTGGCAAGTCTCTGTGCCTCAGTTCTCTGCCACTAAAATGGAGCTCATGCTTTTTGCCTACCACTCTGTAGCAAGTGGGAGCATCATGTATTAAATCAATTCTATGCTTAATCTGAGCCCAAATCAACAGCAGTCTGAGTAGAATAGAAAGTTATGTATCTGCCACTCTATTTCATAGAATCATAGAAAATTAGTGTTGGAAGGGACCTCAGGAGGTCATCTAGTTAAAACCCTGCTCAAAGCAGCACCATCCCCAACTATATCATCCCAGCTAAAGCTTTGTCTAGCTGGGTTTTGAAAACCTGTAAGGATGGAGATTCTATCACCTCTCTGGGTAACCTGTTCCAGTTTTACTACGCTTCTAGTGGGAAAATTCTTCCTAATATCTAAACCAAACTTCCCTTTCTACAACTTGAGAACTCTGTTCTGTCATCTGCTACCACTGAGAACAGTCTAGCTTCATCCTCTTTCGAACCCCCCTTCAGGTAGTTGAAAGATGCTATTAAGTCCCTTCTGTCTCCTCTTCTCTAGACTCAATGAGTCCAATTCCTTCAGTCTTTCCTTGTAAGTCATGTCCCCCAGCCCCCTCACAATTTTGTTGCCCTCTGCTGGATGCTCTCCAATTTGTCCATATCCTTTCTGTAGTGAGGGACCCAAAACTGAACACAGTACTCCAGATGTGGCGCCACCAGTGCTGAATAGAGGGGACTAGCTAGTTCCCTTGACCTACTTGCAACACACCTACCAATGCAGCCCAGTATGCCATTAGCCTTCCTGGCAACACGGGCACACTGTTGGCTCATATCCAGCTTATTGTCCACTGTGACCCCCAGCTCCTTTTCTGCAGAGCTGTTGCCCAGCCAGTCAGCCCCCAGCCTGTACCAGTTCATGGGATTGTTTTGTACTAAGTGTAGGTCTTTGCACTTGTTCTTGTTGAACTTCATGAGATTTCTTTTGGCCCAATCTCCCAATTTGTCTAGGTCACTCTGAATCCTAGCCCTACCCTCCAGCATATCTACCACTTCCCCAGATTGGTGTCACCTGTAAACTTGCTCTGTGCTATCTTCCAGGTCATTGTTAAAGACATTGAACAAAACCGGCCTCAGGACCAACCCCTGGAGCACTTCACTTGATACTGGCTACCAACTAGACATCAAGCCATTGATTCCTACTTCTCTAAGCCCAGCCCAATGCTCCAGCTAGTTTTCTAGACACCTTATAGTCCATTCATCCAGCCCATACTTCATTAGCTTGCCTGCAAGAGTGTTGTGGGATACCATATCAAAAGCCTTGCTAAAATCAAGGTATATCACATCCACCAGTCTCCCTGCATCCACAGAGCCAGTCACCTTGTTATAGAAGGCACTCAGGTTGGTCAGGCATGACTTGCCCCTGGTGAATCCATGCTGACTTTTTCTAATCACTTTTTTCTCCTCCAAGTGCTTAGAAATGGATTCCTTGAGGACCTACTCCATGATTTTTCCAGGGACTGAGGTGAGTGATAGCTTTCAGGACTCAAGGGAAAGAACCAAGGGAGCAGAGCAGGGAGACAAGAAGACCCCTGATAGGGTTCAGGTGTGGTCGCAGCGCAGGAGGAGCAGCATCACGAAAGCAGCAGCAGCAGTGGCAGAGAAGCGGTGAGTGGGGTTGTGCTGGCAGCTGAAACTGATCCGGAGGGGAGCCTCCCAGATCACTTATAGCTGAGCCAGCAAGGAGCTGCGCTCCCGAGCCACATGCAAACAGGCGCGCTCTGTAAGGGCGCGCCGGCGTTTGCGTTGGCATTCGCGCAGAAGGAGAGCAAGGAGGAAGTGAAGAGGAACTTGACAGTGGGAAGACCACCTTTTCTAGAAACATGGTGAGTACACGTAGTGCCACTGCCAGGGGCCTGGCCCTTCCCCTCCCCCTCCCTCTTCCCTGGTGCTGCCCCCCGGCACACCTCTGAGGCCGCCACCCAGCCCCAGCCCCTGGGGGGCCCGCTGTCCGCCTCCCCGACCATGGTTGGGGGTGGTGGCTGGACGGGGCCCCTGGGGATGGGGGAGATGTCTGGGGCGTTCCCTGGCTGCCCCTCTTGTGGCCGTCTTCAGGCTCTGGAGGAGCGGCTGCGGGAGCTCCAGGAAGAAGTGAGCAAGCTACGAGGGATCCGGGCAGCAGATGACGAAACTGACATGTACTTCTGTTCTCTGCAGGGCCAGAAACCTACTGAGGAGCCCCCCAGACCCAGAAGAGCGACTCGTTGGTGGCAGCAAGTTCCCCTTGGACTCAGGGCAGTCCGTGCTGCTGCAGAGCCTGTACCTGAGGTGCCACTTGGGAACAGATATGTGGCCTTTGCCACCCTGGAGGAGACTGCGGAGGAGCACCCCCCTCAAGGTGCTGATCGTGCACCATCATTGCAAGCGGAGGAGAAGAAGCGGTCCCAAAGGAGGAAAAAGCGTCGAGTCCTGGTCATCGGGGACTCCATCCTGAGGGGCACGGAGGGTCCCATCTGCCGCCCTGATTCCTTGGGCCGAGAGGTCTGCTGCCTCCTGGAGCACGAGTTCGGGACGTCACGGAGTGCGTCCGGAAGATTGTTAGGTCCACAGATTACCATCCATTAGTGGTAGTCCACGTGGGGACCAACGACGCTTCGAGAGGCCGGCCGGAGGACATCATTGAAGACTTCAAGGCTCTTGGAAGACGGCTCAAGGCGATTGGAGTGCAGGTGGTGTTTTCTTCCATTCTGCTGGTGAGTCAACGGGGAAGGTGACATGAGGCATGTGTCACAACCGTAAACCAGCGCCTTCGGGGTTGGTGTTATGATGTGGGCTTTGGATTCTTCGATCACAGCCCGCATTTCTCTACACGGAGCATGCTGGTGGAGGATGGACTTCACCTATTGCCTAAAGGTAAGTGTTTCTTTTCTTCCAGGTTGGCTGATCTTGTGTGGCAGGCTTTAAACTAGCTTCACCGGGGGACGGGCCTGCCGGGAGAGGAGAGGACATTCTGCCACTGAGCCAGGTAAGTCGGGCAAGAGTAGGTGGTTGTAGCTTGGGAGAAACACATGGAGTGGGGGAGGTGGCAGTGGGTAGCCTCAAATGCCTCTATACAAATGCTCGCAGCATGGGTGGCAAGCCGGAGGAGCTGCCTCTCCTGGTGGCTGTGGAAGACCCAGATTTGGTTGGGCTCACGGAAACCTGGTGGGACCTGACCCATGACTGGGCCGTAGGCATCAATGGATATGCCCTTTTCAGGAAGGACAGGATGAGGAAAAGAGGCGGAGGGGTTGCGCTCTATGTCAAAGAGCATTTCTCTGCATCAAGAGTCAACTTGTGGGCAACTGAGGACTAGGTGGAAGCATTTTGGGTCAGGCTGCAAGGAGGACAAGGGGAAAGGGACTTAATGGTGGGTGTCTGCTACAGACCACCCAACCAGAAGGAGAAGCTGGACCTCCAATTCGTTGGCCAGCGTAAGGAGGTGGCTAGGGCGAGGTATGTCATTGTCATGGGTGATTTCAATTACCCGGACATTTGCTGGGAGGAGCAGTCGGCCAAGTCTGAGAGGTCCCGGAGGTTCCTGGCAGAGCTGCAGGACCTCCACTTGGTCCAGGAGGTGCATAGCCCCACCAGG
>JAGPOW010002067.1:15975357-16089584 GCA_030014935.1 Caiman crocodilus | reverse complement strand
CCTCTCAGGATGGAGTCACCAATCACGATGACGCGACGCCTCCTCCGCTGAGGCCTCTTGACTCTCGCCGCCTGCACAGGACCTCGGGTGTGCAGACTCGGGTGTGTTGCGGGTGAGAGCGCGGCGGGGTGTTGAACCTGCGGCCACGGAGGAGAGTGCAGCACGGCGCTGAGCATGCCTGCCACTAGGGGAGAGTGCGGCGGGGCGCTGAGGGCGCCGCCGCTGGTAAAGATCATGGCAGGGCACTGGGGGTGCCTGCCCCTTTAAGGCCCTGGAGCTGGCAGCCTCCAGGTGCCTGATGAGTGCAGCCATTTTGAGATGCCGGCTGCCTATATAAACTGTGCAGTTTGGCTGCAGGAGGCCAGGCAACAACATTGCCTGGCTGGAGATCTGCTGAGTAGAACACCCAGAGGTAAGGGGGAGCTGTAAGGGGACGGCAAGAGGATCCTGGGCATGACCTGAAACTGCACCCTGCTGGGAGTGGGTGGCCTGGTGGGACTCTCAGTGGTGCGGGAGCCCCCAGGAAATGCCAGGCCAGTTACCACCCTGGTGAAAGGCGATTCGGGGCACCATAACCCCTTTGCCCCCACTGCTGGGTGGGTTACCCAGTGTTTGTGTTTGGAAGGGCCCAGAGGGCAGACCCTATGAGTGAGAGAGAGAGTGAGGGGCTAGAGATCAGCCCGAGCCAGTGAGTACCCTTGACTGGCCCGTGCTGGGGCCAGGGTTAAGGGAGCCAAAAGGGCCGGGGGCCCACCGCGAGGGACGCCCAAGAGCCGGGGGCCTGGGGTCCTGACTGGCCTGGAGGTGGACCAGGGCTAGGAGCTGGAGGTTCCAGGGGGACCACACCTGAGAGGGGAAGGAGGTGCTGCGGTTGTCCCCAGGAGGTGGGGATAGCAGCGCGATTATGGTTTCGGGGGGCTAGGTAGCCTGGATGATGGCGGCGAGGCTGCCTGATCGGAGGGATCGTAGGAGGGTTCTGTACGGAAGGTTCTGGGGCCCAGTGTGGGGCTAGTGATTAGAATGATCAGATGCCATCTGCGAGGCTTGGGCTGCGGTATGGGGATGGAAGGAGCCGCAGATATCACCCCCTGGCATTGGGGCACAAGTGGGCAGCCTCCCGCTTGTTAACAACAGTTAACCTTAAGATCAAGTCATGGCAGGCGAGAGAACAGGCGGGCGATTGGCCCACCGAGACAGGTGGGCGGGCTGTGGAGTGTAGAGGACAGCCTTGGGGGCACCCGCCTGTCACACTTGGCTACAGCAGAGAGCTGTCTGCAGAGCACCTGTACTGGGGAGCCTGGATGAGTGGTAGAGGAGATGTACATTGCTCATGGTTGGATATAGGATTTTGAAAAGCGGGATGCAAATGGTATGGTGCATCATCACATATAACACAACACACACTTTTTTCCAGGTAAAAAGATGTTCACCTGAGTTGGTTTCACATCTGAATTAGCTAGAGTTATAAGTAGTCTGCAGGGCTGTGAAACAGGAGCTACATTAAGGGCGCAGACAGAAGTGCAGTTCTCCGCTATAACTTTTGACACTTTGAAGGAAACACTATGAGTTACAGCCATCCCCCGGATCCAACAGATGTTCATTGGTGGGCTGTGGGGCTGAGCTGCAGTTTAGAGGAGCTGCAGGTTTGCAGCTGCTCCCCCCTAGCCCTTATGCTCCTCCCCTTCCAGCCCCAGCACCATGGGCGACTGGTGCCACCTTAGGGAGGGCACATGACCCCCTCCCCCCCAAGCAACCAGTCATTGACCAGTGTGGGGGAATCCCCCCTGTGGCCGATTGCATTGGCTGAGAAGTGGCTGTGGTGCTCCCAGAAGTGGCTGTGGTGCTTCATCTGGCACTTGCACTCCCTGGCCAGTGCTCACAGTGGTGGCACGGGTGCTCCTGCCTGATACCCTGCCCATTGCTTAAGTGGAGAGTGCAAACTGTCAGGGGGTGTACCAGTGCTCTTAAGTGCTGCACGTGCATCCCCATGCATCCCCTACGTGTTGCCACTGCCCAGCACCATCTTCAGAATGAGACGGGGGGAAGGGAGCCGAGGGAGCTGATGCTGGGGGTTGCCCAGTCCACACTGGAGGGTGGAGCAGGTGGACTGGAGCCAATCACCTGACAAAACCTCATGCCTGTCAGTAACCAAAGGTTTGATCCAAAGAGAAAAGTTTTGGGCATTTCATCTTCTTTTAAGGGTTTCTTTATGGGAAGCAATGTTGGACACAGACTTTCCAGCCATGCTTAGGAAGCTTCAGCAGTTCCATGCCCTGGACACCTTCACTCTCTGTGAATAGCTGTGCAGGAAATACGTGTGTGTGATGAATTCAGGCTCACTACTCTGCTCCTTTCCTTTGGTCTTGAGTTTTTTTGTCACATGCAGGCTCTTATATTCCTGCCAGAAACTTGCAACATGTCTAACCCAGAATTCCCCTTCCCTTTGTGCAGCAGCACCCTCAGAGCTTGGCTCTGGAGAGCCTCAGCTTTTCCCTTTTCAAACTGTTCCTGTCTCCCCCCCACTGATGTGCTGACAGCTCTCCCTTTGTGTTTAGAAGAGACTGGCAGAGATCAAGGAAAATACAGTCTTGACTCTCTGGTGGGACACTTCCTGTTCCTGCAGGACTGCTTGGAGTCCTCACTCTTCATTGATCTTGTCTTAAATCATTGTGGCTCTGCTTCCAGTTTTAGCAGAAGGATCATCTGTTCTATAACACTTCCCCCTCCTCCTTCCTCCTGCTCTATCTCCACTGTAGTAAGTAATCAAACTGCTGAGATATTAATTAGCAGATTGAATTGAACAGATCAGGCCCTTCCCTTCCTGCAGAGATCCAAGAGATGTAGATATTTTGATTCTGCTATCTTTGGTACATTGCTGGACAATTTTATTACCATCCTACAATTAGAAATGTGTTCTTCTTAAACTCCTTTTCCTGAATGTGGAAAATCACCTCAGATTTTTCTGTGTTGCTCCAGGCTAGTTGGATATGTATAACACATTTAAATAGCAAACTCTTTGCAAGAGAAGGTCTATATTGCAATTTCTATTTTCTAGATGGGGAAAAATGAGGCAGACATGTGAATAGTTTGCCCAAGGTTCACAGGTGTAATTAGCAGGGTTTGCACACTGGGCCAAAACCTGCTAGAGCAGTGGTTGCCAACCAGTGGATCTCGATCCACCAGTAGATCTCAGAGTCTCTTGTGGTAGATCTCAGAACCTCTTGGAGTCGATCCGATGCTCAGGTGGGGGCTGAATGCCCATGTGCATGCATGCGCCCCAGCCCAGCAGGTCAGTCTGTGGTGGAAGAAAGGGGCAGGGGCTAGATCAAGGCCCCTGCAGTGAGGGACAGTGCTGCAGAGGCAGGAGCAGGGGTAAGTTGAGTGGGGCCCTTGCCATGTGGGACTTATCTGCTGGGGAGGTGCACCCCCAAACTATTTTTTCTCCCTCTGCCTTGATCTGCACCCCCTCCCTACAGACTTACCTGCTGGGTGTGGCAGGGGGAGGGAAGGGCACAGTGGCACATGGTAGATCTTGGGTTGCTTTTAAATACCAAGGGTGATCTACTTAAAAATGTTGGAGACCACTGTGCTGGCAGCGGCATGCTGTTGAGGGAGGGGTTACCAAATGTGAGTGGCACATGTTGGGGCCTTATCTGCCTAGGGAACCTCAAAGTCCTTGACTGCTGCTGTCACCGCATGGTCAGCCTGCCCCAGTTGTTGCTGCTACAGCAGCAGTGCAGTATCCGTGCAGCAGCTGCTGCTGTAACGGTAGTGGTGTGGAGCTTCTGCTGTTATCAGGAAGCCATCATTTTGGTGCCTCCAATAAGTTGATGTCTGGGGCTTGTGCCCCGCTCACCCACCCCTTGTTATACTATTCCCAAAGTCACCAAGGTCTTAGGAGATCTAATACCAGATTTCAAGTTCTCTCCAGTTCAGTGCCTTAGCTACCAGGCCACTCTGTTCTGTGGATTTCCTTGTAAGACATTATCTTTTAGTTCAGGGATGGCCGACCTGTGGAATGTGTGCAACAAGCAGTAAGATCAGCTGTTATGTGTGACTTGCAGCAGATGGGGGAATGGACAGGCAACACAGCAGTAGATAGGACAAGGAGCAGAAAGCAGAGCAGCAAATCAGGCTGGGAACCCAGGGCAGGGAGTAGGAAGAAGAGCAGCTGATTGGGCAGGGGAGGGGGGCGAGAGTGAATCTTGGGGAGGGTGTAGGGCCATAGGTGCCAACTTTATTTTTCACCAGTGGGTGCCTACAGACGTAAACCCCACCCCCCCAAAAAATGGTCCTTTACTTTTTACTTGGCATGTTCCCATGCTGAGCCCTTTGTATGCCCAGAAGAGGCTGAGTTCCACTATCGATCCCAGCACTGGGGAGGGGAACTGAGTGATAAGGCTCAGTTCCCTTCCCCAGCTCCCTCGTCCCAGGTGACATCCCTCCCTCACCTGGCAAGCAGATGGGGGGCCCACAACCCCCAAATGACTGGCACAGCTCCCACAGCCCTCCTGGGGTTGGGGCCTGATCTGCCTGCTGGGTGAGAGAGACTGTTTTGAGCTTCCCCATTATAGCTTATGGGGATATATTTCAGCACTAGCGTATGTTAGGCCTGGGGTGGGGAACTGAGCGATCGGGCTCTGTTCCCTTCTTCAGCCTGATTGCAGTGCTGGGGAGGGGAACTGAGCCAGGGCTCAGTTCCCGTCCCTTGCACCGTGATTGACTTCCTGCAGCCTGGTCCCAGGAGGCGAGGAGAGCTACAGCTGCACTCCTCGCCTGACTGAGCCTGGAGCCACTGGCAGTGCAGCCCTGCTTCTGTCTCCCACCACCGGGCTGCTGGCCGCTTCAAAACTTGAAACATTTCAAAACTTTTGAAACATTTTGACTAGCCTCGTTTTGTTTCAAGGCTGTTTTGAAGCCCTTTGTTTTGTTTAGATTCTGCTGTTTTAAGCTCAAAATGAGTCAAAACAGTGTTGAAACAAAACAGCTGGTAAAATTTCACACAGCCCTACTGCTTCTTCTGGTAAAGCACATTGTTTTTTAACCTCTGCAAGTGTGTCTCTGTGGCTGCTTAGCACCCACTGATTTTCTTTGGTAGGTGCTTGAGTCCTGGAGCACCCACAGAGGCAGTGCCTGTGTGTGGTGCCAGTTTGAGGCACACCTGCCAGAAAACTTGGCCCCCACTGTTCTAGCCCATCTGCCCTTCTAATCCTTCCTCTCTCACACACTACTAGATAGAGCTGGAGGATTTTTTTTTCCTCTTAAAACTATTTGCACCCTTGGGTTGCAACACATTCTCTGAAAACTATTTGCACAAATAGGTTTGGCTGGAAAAAAAATAGCTGGATTCACAAACCTGTGATGCCTTTTTAATATAACAGTCCAATTGGTAAGAGTACTCACACAGGCTATAGGGCAATTGGGCTCTGGTCCTTCCTCTGCCTGAGGGGACTCAAACCCACATCAAGACCTTAATCACCAGGCTAGAGCATCATTCTCTCTTGCTTCCTCAGTTGATGGTCAAGCAGTTTAGACAAATCAGGACAATTCCTGTATAGGATCGTGACTTGCTTCTGAATCTCCCCTAGCCATGCAGTGAAAACACCTGTTTGGCAGGTTGGAGAACCTTGGGTCAAATTTCTATCTTGACTCAGGTAGAGAGCAGATCCAAATTTGGCAGCCCCACCTCCTGGTGAGGATCCAAACCACAAGTCTATAGAACACTAGGCACTCCTCTTGGAGCTGTTCTGCTTGGTGTGAAGAACATGAACATGAATTGAGCAATCAGGTGAGAATAACTTTCTGCCCTCCAGGGTGGTGGGGACACCTGGGTTCCAATTCCTGCCCCAGTGAATGTCCAATCATTTATATAAAATGGAACTGCTTCTCCAGGAAGGAGTGAGAGCAACTTCCAGGCTCACCTACAGCCAGGCAAGTGGCACCTTCTGCTGAAAGGCAGGTTTGAATCTTGGTTTTTCACACTGCAGATGGTTACTCCAATCACTAAGCTATCGTAAAAAAATGCCACTGCCAACAGCTGTTTCAGCAGCTCTGTGAATCTAGCCCTTTGCATCACATGCATTTCTTATAAGAATCCAAACCAAATGTTTTGTGTTGGGTTAACTGGAGTGTTTCATGTCAAACAAAATAGGGTTTTTTTCTTCTTTCTTTCTAGTTGGAGGAGAAAAGTGGAAGCATTTCCCATTTGGTTTGATCAGAAACAAATTTTTTTGGTATGGCTGCCAAACTTGAAAATCAATGGTCCCTGAACTCTGATTGTTACTGTCCCAGGAACACTTCCATTAAGGACGATGAGGGGTGGGTTCCTAGGCAGGTGCTACAGAATTGTTGGGACAACATTTTCCATTTCCCTTCTAATACTGTGTTTCAGATTGTATGGCTTATTATATGGTTTGTTGGCACGAGCCAGCTGGTCTATTTGACACACAAGGTGGTGGTGGCAGTAAGGGCAAGGGGTGGATTTTGTCTAATAGACATGTCTCTATTTGCCTGTGCTTCAGGTCTCACCTTCAGATTATCCCCTGCATGCAAGACCAGGTACAAAGGGCTCAATCCTATTTCTCCTTCATGCACCTAAGTGGCCCTTATGTAGACATATAACCGCAATTTTTAGCACACCCATTTTTTATTCCATTTAGATATATTTGTCTTGCATTTGTCTGCACAATGGCTGGGCAAGTACCTGAGACTGGAATTGCCTGGCCCAATGCACAATGCTGCATAAATCCCAGAACTGTATTTGCAGAGAACAATGTCATTGGCAGTGTTTACTGCTGTTAGGGGAGAAGAAAGGGCCTTCTGCTTCTCAGCTCAAGGGTTTAGAGCAGTGGCTCTCAACCTTTTTGGACTTGAGGCATTCCTTACAGGAGTCAAGGCACCCCTCCATAACTTTTGTGAATTCAATTTTTGACATGGGGTGCCACCAATTTATATATTACAGTGCATGCTTCCTTGCAGAGGGACTGGGGAACAGGAGTGTAACTGAGGAGGGGTGACCAGGGCAGCAGCCCCAGGGACTGCTATTGTGGGGGGCACATTAGCAGCTGCTGCTGTATCAGCAGCTGATCGCATTTCTGCAAATCAGCAGGAGGTGGTACTGCCCTAGGCACCACAGAGCTTCCCTTCTACACCTTTGCTGACCAGTGAGGGTGGGAGATTGGCCAGGAAGAGACAAGCTTGAGCCTACATGTATCTGTTTATCTCCTTAGACCTCCAAGCACCCTTGACAGGATATCAGAGCACCATAGCTGAGAATCACTGGTCAAATGACTAGAGCTCTTGCCCAGGGAGCAGGATACTCAGGGTTCAGTTCCCCTGTGCTAGAGGGTATTTGAACCTGTACCCCCATGTCTTAAAAAAATGCTGCATCCATTAGGCTTGGTAGTCAGAACATTCTCTTCTTGAAATGAGCACAGGGGAGCCAGGACCATAAGGTATATGGGCCTGGTAAAAGAGGGTCAGTGCAATGGATACTGCCCCTGCACTCAGGTCTGGGTCCTAACCACCAATTGGCCTAAACTATCCTACTTTTTTCCATTTTATCCAATGACAGCAAAATGCAAGGTGTGGTGGAGCAGCTGCAAGAGGATGGCTCGGGAGAGGCTGGTCATCACCCCCTCTTACGGCTTGATGAGAAGCAGGAGCTGAATGTTCTGGTCTCCTTCTGTAGAAAGGAAGCCCAGAACCTGAGTCAGTAGCTCCCAGGGTGCTATAACCACTAGGCTACTGGGCTAAAACAGAGCTGTCCAGATGGTAGCCTGCAGACAGCAAGAAGCCCTGAGGAATTGACCCGTGGCCTTTGGGCTCCCAGTCTGGGTGATGTTTCCCCTACTGCTCTCTTGTTGCTGTCAGTCTTCAGGCTCTCCCCAGCCCCCTTCAGCTTCTGCTGAAGGAGTACAATTGCCTCCAAACTTCATAAAGCTGAGTAAATCCTGAAACCTTTGTTGTAGAGAACTAGGCTGTTGTTAAAGGAGAAGGGGTCTCCCCTCCCACCTTTCCGCTCAAGAGTCTAGTGACTGCCCTCATCCCTGGAGGCCTGAAGGGTTCAGGAAGTTGGTGGCTGGGAGGCTGAAGGGGATCTGGAGACTCTGTGCGGTGCAGTCAGGGTCAGCCGCTGGCACAGGCACAGAATAGGGGCACTGCTATGGTACAATGCGGGGGGGGGAAGGTGGGGAACACACATAGCATGGCATTTGGGCCATGCAGCGTGTGGCTGTGGGGCTTATGGCCCTGGCCACTCAGAAGTTGGAGAGTCCTAGGCTAAAAGATGAGAGGCTATCACCTCCTCCATTGTACTTGTGACAGGAATGGTGCACAAGGTGATACAATTCCAACACAATGACAAATAAAATCCAAACTGTGTATAAGTGCCCCAATTGCCATTATGCAACTCTGTAAGAGCCACTTCCCTGCGTCAAAGTGAATTAGGATTGCTCAATCCTGCTAGTGCCCAAAGTTTCACACCGATATGTTTCAGTACTATTAGTTAATCAAAAGGAACATTCTCTCAGGAGAAGCTCACATCTGTTTATCAGGGCTGTGGGGCCTGCTTTTCATGTGCTGCCCTCTGCCTGGGCTATTCTTTCCTATAGCCCATATATGTTTCTTATAAATGCCAGCAGGAGATTAGCACATGCAGGGAAACAGGATATTAGCGCTAATATCTGCATGCAGATCTGAAAGGAAGGCTCTTGCCTACAATGTTTCTCATTCATAAGTATTTTTAGCACTTTGCTTGCCTGGGGACAACCATACACACAATACGTTAATGGCTGTGTGTTGGGGCACTGGGCTGCAGGGTTCAATGTGATTGTTCCAAACATATGCAGCACAGTAAAAAATAAAAATCTAGAGGAATATTCAGCAGGCCGTTTCCTTCACCACAACCAGCAGCCCAGAATTTCTGTTCCTCTTGTGTGGTAGACAAAGAAACAATCATGAAAAGAAATATTGTGCAAACTTCACTTCCTGAGATGGTATTTCATATGTTGACCTTTTTTCTTCTGATTTTTTTCTTAAGATCTAGGATTATTATAGCTCACTGATGCTCTGAAGGACGGATGGTTTCAGCCATGCTTGGGCCTAGACTAGAGATCCTGTCATTAGATCTGAAGACAGAAACAGAACAAACCTTGCTAGGTCAGATTCATTCCCACTGGTTCAGTGTCATATAAACTGCACCTCTGCCCATCTACGAAGCACTAGAGGTGCATCTAGAGGTGTGTCTTATCTACAATGACCATAAAATGGTGATTTTTTTTTTTTTACTGACACCTTCCCGTAATGACTACAGTGAAGCACAGCTTTTTGGTACTCTGCTCTCAGAGGTTACTGTGAAGATGTGCTGCTCTCTGCTTATTTGGGATGAGTCAGATCCAGATCCGGTTTGGGTCCAGGCAGCACTAAATTTGCATGAGTCCTCTTCCCAGCAGGATTAGTGAGCTTGCTGCCATTTCTGTTGGAGGGAGGTTTGCAAGATGAGCATTCTAAGAAAGTCCTGGAGCCCCAGTTGTTCTGGATTTGGATAGTGAGCCTTGGTTGGCTTTGGATCTAACATGGACCCTGGTCACTGGAGTGGACAAAGCTCTTGCCATGGATATTCATCACTCCCTGCTAATGCAGGCTGATTCTGGAAGGCAGGCGGGATTGGAGCTTACAGTTCCCTATTTGTATATCAATTTTAACCGGGCAAGGTTAATTCCAAACAGCCTCATGACAGAACAGATATGAAAGAAATCCAGGTAGGCAGTACTGTGCCCCAGTTTATTGTAGGGTTGGGTAAACTGCAGCACAGGCAATTGGACAGTGGCAATATTTGTAAAATTATCATTTTCCAATGATTAAGCTAAAAAAAGAGAACTTGTTACATAACAGTTTCCTCCTG
The DNA here is from genome assembly GCA_030014935.1 of Caiman crocodilus. Lineage (NCBI taxonomy): Eukaryota > Metazoa > Chordata > Crocodylia > Alligatoridae > Caiman > Caiman crocodilus. Next base: position 16,079,680 of record JAGPOW010002067.1, on the reverse strand, counting down.
CCCATTCGTACATCCTACACCCTGCTGGATACAAATTCTCCTACAGCAAGTATTATCTTTGCAGAAAGTTAATACTGTGGCCATTCAGATATTTCCTTAGATCTCACTGTGCGAGGGATCTTACAGATTTTAGTCCAGGAGGCAGACAATGGACATAAGAAGGATGTTTTTGTAAATAAAGTGGGAGGGTTGAAGGGAAGTCAAGCATGAAAAATGAAGTTTCAGCAGGGAGAGAGGGTGGTATCATTTTGTTATCTACTTCTCCAAGAAGTCCAGGCTAAGATCAAGCCCCACTTGTGCTATTGTGTTATGTGCTGCAGCAACTACAAGAAGCACTCCCCATCCCAAAGAGCTTGTTTCGAAAATGGTCAAGTGAGACAGCAAGTGGGAGGCAAGTAGGATTTTTATTTCCATCTTACAGGTAGGGGCCTGAGGCACAGGTAGATTCAATCACTTACTGGAGGACAAAGACAGAATTGGGGATGTCACCCAGATTTAAACCCAGATCTCTTCCTCATTTCCATAACCAAGACACCAGGGCAGCTATGGTAGTGGAAGGCTGTCACTGGCAGCCTCTGTTTTTCAGCTAGCCATTTGCATGTTGGCTGCCCTGTGGCTAATTCAGGAAGGGTGTGGGCAGAAGCATGTCTCTGATGCAGGGAGTAGGTTGCATGAACAAAATTATAATGGCAGGTAGCTGACAACTTGCCCCCAAATATTTCCTTCCTGTCATCAGCACTCTGCTCCTTTCTCTCCTCAGCTTCTGCCTTCAGTTACAGGCAGTTTGATCTACTTGTTCTGGGCAAAGCTACATAAATGTGATGCCCATCCAAGGGCAAAGCTGCCTATATTATGTTCATGCAGAATGCAGCTCCCTGAAGGAGTTAATAGTGATGCTTTCTACAATACCATACTTCAGCTCTTGCACCCCTTTCATCCCTGCCTCAGCAAACAGTTTGATCTGGGATCCTTTAGTCCAGAATCATAAATCACAGCGGAGACAAAGCCTGGGCCTTGAGGCAGGAAGGTGGTGTAGCACGCAGGCAGACAAAATCTGAGTGCCTGCTTTGCTATGGACTTTCTGTGCAACTTCAGGCAAGTCAGCATGTGGCAATTCCCTGGCCAGGAAATGGGGATACTATCGCTGCCCTGCCTGCCCAATCTCATGGTGAGGATAAATACATCAAAGACTGTGAGGTTCTCAGATACCATGGAGATGGGGTCTGCAACTCACCAACAGCCAAAATATCAGCATAGGAGTGACCACATCCCACAGTCCTTTATAGGAGGGAAGCTAGACCCCTTAAGAGCTGATGGACAGCCCCACAGAGTGGGCAAGGATAAGCCCTGTTTTTCCTTCACATGGGTTGTCCACCCCAACCTGACTCCAAAATGCTGCCTGGTGACCTGGTGGCAGAAGGGCATATGACCTCCCTGCTTGGTTTTAGAAGCAGAAACTGTATTCTTTTAGTAGATGAAACCTGGTTAGCAGGGTCCATTCTTATCTGAGGGAGTCAGGCAGGAGAACGGCACCTGCCTGATAAGTAACATCTTGAACTTGGACTTCTTTACCCGGGGAAGAAGTTTATCAGTATCCTAGTCCCTTTAAGAGAGAGACAACAGAGAACAGTAGGTTTCAGAGGAGGAGAACAATCACATAGAGTTTACTTGTGACAAAAATTATACAGAATTACTGATAGTTAGCCTAGAAATGGGAATAATTAGAAAAAAAGCTGGTGACATTTCTTTGGTTTTCTAATTACCATGGCCAGTAAAAGCATAAAAGAAATAAAAGGGCAATGAATGTGCAGCGATAAGAGGAAATGGTGCTTTATGCAATGAGGCAGTCAGCCTGGGAAATTTACAGTCTTGATTTCAAAGAAAACTTCTTGATTATGGCCATTTGCATCAAACTGCTGTTCTAGATGCTCAGACAATTATATGGATAATGAAATGTGCTTTCAAAGTATGATATCAAAATCCATCATGGCTTTCATCTGACCTTTTGGGCATGCTTCACAAAACATACTAAATTCATCCTAATAGTCCTTTGAGAGAAGAAGGGAAGTTTCAGTATCTCCATTTCACAGATGGAAAGACAGAAGCTCAGCTGAGTGAAAGCTCTTGTGAAGAACAAGCAACGGCTCCCACATTGCTTGCCTTCTAATTTGGGTGTTTTGACTTTCAGTCTGCACCATGCAGACTATAGTATTTTTTTTCCATTGGCTCCCTTTTGATGGTCCAAATGTGAAATAACCTGTAGACCAGAGAGCTGGGAACCTGTTTCAGGAAGGTTGTCTACCATAGTGCTAAAAATACCACCAGCTGCCAGAGCTTTGGCCACTCCAGGGCTCTTACGGGTGGAATTTTTGTGTGATGTTTTCTAGAATCTGTACAACCTGTGAAAAGAGCTGCAGGAGACAACAATGTACAACAGACACAGGACCTTAATGATTAAGTTCAAACCTATTGCTGAAGATCAGTGTGAGAGAGCACGCAGCAGCTATGTTTTATAGGTATCAGGCCAGTTTGAGTGTGGTTTTTCCCCACTTTGTTCTGCTTATAAGTGTAAATGGGTAAGTCTCCTTTCCTCTTAGATGTGTCCCTGGAGTCGCTGCTAGAACACAGAGATTGCCATAAACTGAGTGAAAAGAGGAACAGCTTGAGTAAAACATGAATGTATCTTTGGGCCAGTTTCAGGAGTGCATTGTTTCTTCCATAAGGACAGTTTTTTTCCAATCAGGTGACCTGTCAGGATCACATGGGGATAGCCTGAGTGTCAGGAAACAGCTCATTATTTAAAAATGCCATACGTATTTATTTTTAGCAATGGGTGCTATTGCTAAATATATATATATATATTAAAAAGGGTGAACAGTCCAGAGATTTCCAATGTGCACCATCTGCCAAAGAGCCCCACCATGCCAGAGACACCCTGACAGCTGCCTGAGCCTGTTGAGGAGTTGCCTGTCTCTTTGCAACGTGCTTATGGAGAGATTTTGGAAACAAATTTTTCCCTCCTTTATGCTGGCACTGCTTTACTGGGGGATAATAGGAAAGCACTTTGGCCTGTAGTATTAAGCAGAGTAAGGCAAACACAGCTTGTGGTAGCAACCAGGGCTGCAGTGTAATGAACCCAGACTGAAATGATAGTACTACTGTTATTGTCAGTAGCACCTACTGCATGCTAGGGGCTTTCCAGTGACTCAGAAACGACTGGTCTGCTTTTATAGTCTAAACATAGTCATGCACCTCACCCACCTGGGCCCCTGAGAGCACTGAAGGATAACAGAAGGATGTCCATCCTATCGCCCCCAGCGAAGCAATGGAGTGGAACACCACAATGGAGCCTTAATGGGGAAAAATTGGCAGAGAACTTTCACATTCTCTCTGGAGCAGAGAGGAAATAGGAGGTCATGGTAAAGATGCCACTTAAATCATCTGGGGCAGAGGGCAGAATGGAACAGGATGGGAGCTCTTCCAAGGGACCTGAGGAAACACTAGCTGGAAGGAAGGACCAGAATGACAGTGGAAAACCAAACAGCTCCCATAGAGCTTGGCCTCTGACTTCAGGACAGTGAACCAGAAAGCTCCATGACACACATGGGCATTATAAAGGCAGGGTGGAGTGGGAGAGTTTAGAACCTTCTCTCAGGTCACATCTGCTCCAGCCACAAACTGTGGCTTGTTTAACAGCTGCTTTGTGAAATGTATGGGGACAAGGTGGACCCTATTCTTAGATAACAGCTAAGTTATGCCCAGAGGCCTCTTACAGAATGAAATCCACCTTTGTACAGAGACCTTGCATGAGACTTGGGCTTCCACTGCCTCTCACAGGACTCCAACCGTGCAGTTTTCTACCAATGCACTGAGCCTTACTGAAAACACTTGCAAAGTGGGATGGCTTATGTGAGAGATATGGAGCTGCTCTGGAATAACAGATGTGACTTGTTTATTGGGATGTTGGCAGTATGAATATAGTGTTTTGGTTTAACAGGGAGGTGTAAGGAAAAACAAGAAGGGAAGTAAAGAAGGTGAACTAAAGATGAGCCATTTCATAGCAGACACTCAAGGATTATTTTAGGACAATGGTAGAGTTATTGACTCTGAGCAGGCAGGCTTGACCTTCTGCTACTAAACCAATTCAGACAAGCATGGCCAAAGGAAGAACTGACCAAAACAAAGGGACTCCGGCTGGGTTTAAAAGGGACTTTCTCCAAGGGAGCAGGTAATTAGGAAGCCATTTGAGGAAGTCAGACTGATTCTGGATCTGTGTTGGGTGCTTGCTGGAGCAAGGCCTGTCTAGTATACCACCAGACGATGGCAAGCCTTTGAAAGGAAGATGCAACTGCATGGACTGGACATCAAAATTCCTTTTTTTCATTGAGTTTTGCAAGGATGAACAATGCCTTAGTTTAAAAAGGTTTTCTGGTCAAGGTGTGCAGCCTTGGTCACAGACTCCCAAAGGGAGGAATCACAAGCTACAAAACCCAGTCTGACCTATGGGTTATGTATAGTTGATGCATACAGTATTATAGCCCAGGTCTGGGTGTGGAAGAATTGTGAAACTCCAGCCAGGATTGATAAAGACACAAGGCTGGAGGAGATTTGTGTAGAGAGATCAGACAGAAATACAGGCAGTCCTCAGACATATGACACAATTGGTTCCTGAAAACTGCATCTTAAGTCTAAATGTAACTCGGAACCAATTTTCTCAAAAGAAACAATGTTATGAATGGGGGGTTGGTTCCTAAACCAAGGCCCAATACCCTGCTTTTACCAAAAATACCCCAGAATTTTGTGCTCACTCAATTATAGATGATTAATATAGCTACATTAATATATTTATATTGTAAATAGCAATCATATTGATTTGAAAGGATTTCTTAGAGGTGACTTTGCTGGACTTTTTGAAGTAGTCTTGGCTGGAGTCTTCTCAGGAGTCTTGTCTGCAGGTTTTTCTGGAGTCTTGTTTGCTTTCTTAAAGTGTCCAAGGAAGTTTGGACAGATGTTCTCCAGGGAGATAAGAGACACAGTGAACTTGTTCGCTGGCATGGCATTGCATTGGATCGGATCAAGTGTTGTAAGTCGAAACTGGCATTGTAAAGTTGAAACGGTGTCAATTTATAAATGTTGTAAGTGTGAAATGTTGTAACTCAAAACGCTGTAAGTCAAGGACTGCCTGTACAGCCAGCTTGCAACTGGGACAGTCTCCGTGGTCACATGTGAAAAGTAGGAGGGAGGCCATGCTTTTGTTAAGGTTCAATCCATGTTATAAAAGTGTTAGAGCTTCTGTTAAGCTTCACTCCTTTCATGGTTTCCTATTGCACGGAGGCTGCCTCCACTGTACTCAGAGGCTATGACAGGTCTGCTTTGCCCCACGTGAACTAAGAGACAGACAGCTGCTGATTTCTAGTTTTGCTCATTCATCCTCACGCTCATGTCACTAGTTAGTTTTTCTCAGACTTTCCCTGAGCATTATTGCTCCTCTGACTCAGAGACTGCCTGAGATTTCACGTCCATTTGCTTTTTTACAGGTTCCAAGGCAGCTGACGAGGTTTCTAATTCCAAGTGATGTGTACCTGAAAGGCAACATAGGCAGACAAGGTTCTTTGGGTGAATCTGATATCTTTTATTAGACCAACTTACACCCCTGAAAGGCAACACAGTCTTCTTGTCCAGTTTCAGCTCTGAAAGTTCATTAGTTAGCAGGAAACAGATTAAACATTAAGCCTTCAAATATGTCCTCTAAAACCAGTCTAAAGGCAGGACAGGAACTGGTTGGCAGGGGCTGCCCTGGGTGTGTGTTCCCCTTGCCTTGTGTACAAGGAAAGCAGAGATCCAGCCTCTGCAGGTAGGTTCTGGCTGCGTGGGATCTGGATCAGTGCTGGCAGGTCACACTATATCATTCAGGACAGGCTCCTGCTTGGGACTTGTTTACTTGGACTTTTATCAGCCCAAGATCCTGCCCCTCCCCTCTTCCGAGCTGCCACAGGAACCTCCCCAACAGCTCAACACCAGGTCCTATGAAAGGCAGACACTGACTGGAGATAGTCTTAACTGGTGGCCTGTGAAAGGACTGGGTTAAAATGCTCACTCTCCTTGGCACAGCCTTTCCTCACTGCCTGAAAAGTTTTCTGTTCTCTGAGCTATAGGCGGTTCTGGAGGGTTGGAGGACTCAAAAGACAGTCTTCCTGAAAAGATAACCAGCTTGACTCATCCTTGGAAACCCTACAACCTTGGCTGGGCCTTGTAAGCATGCTACAAACCTCCCTACATGGGTCAGTTATTCCCCCTGTAGTTTCTACTTCTGCAATTTCAGAAGACTGGCTACAAGCACAGCATTGCTTATCAGGGAAGATGTTGTCTGGGATGGGCTTCCAGCCTCAGAAGCACCAACTTACCCTGAGTGTAGCTGTGAAAGTCTTAGCAGCTAGTCCACTCCCCTCAGAGACATCTTTCATGAGTGGGACTCATGCCAAATGGTCAGGAATGGGGAGGGAGGGGAGGGAGGTTCTGACTGCAACAGAGGCTCAGACATTTCCCATCCTGACCTCCACACTCTGCCCTGAATGAAGTGTCACAGATACACAGGCTTTCTTCTGACCTTAAAACCTCAGAAGAATGAAGAAGGTTAATTCAATGCTGTAGCAAAAGGGGTGGGGGGGGAGGGACTGGACAGGAATGTGACCGCACCAGGCACCAAAGGGAAGGGGCATTAACAGGTGCTGCCCAATTGGGGCAGGGCTTGGGAGAGAGCTGTGAGCAGCTCGCTTTGGGGGGTGGGGGAGAAATGGCATTGGGACTGGGAGAGGGCGGCTTCCATCATTGCATACAATCCCAGGCAAGCATGGGGGCGCATATGCCTCCTAGATGTGTGCGAGGCAAGGGAGGGCTGCCACTGCAGGCTTGCCCCAGGCACCAAACTTTGTTCCTGTGGCACTGGTTTAACTGATTTTTTAAACAGGACAAAGGCCCTCAAAGGAGATGAACATAGGCCTTTCAGAGGAAAGCAGCATATTCAAAGTGAAATGTATGGTCTGTGCATTACAATAGTTCTTGGAAGCCTCAACTAAGGGTGAAGCTCCATTGTGCTAGATGCACAGACTATGAAACAGCCTATGCTGCTAGGCAGAGTTTATCATCTGAACCGGTCTGGCATACAAAGGCTAGAAGAAGAACAGAGGTGCAGGAAGGGAAAGAGTATTTTCCAAGGCACACAGCAGTCTCCTGCCACTCAGCCTTATGCTCTGTCCATTGGACAATACTGCCTGAACTCAGCTTTCTTCCCCCTGCAGGCATCAGTGATTTATAATGTAGCCACTTCTGCAGAATACTGAAGCTGTCATGGTGCCCAGCACCCTTAGAGGACAGGAAGTTGGGAAGCAAGTGCCTATAACTTGAACTGCAGGAGGAAATGTTAGGGAGGCAGGATACAATTAGCCCCACAGGAATTTGGCCAACATGCTAGGGGTGAACATCCTTTTCTTAGACATTTCACAATCAAGACAAAACTTCCATAGAGACAAACAGCTGCCTGGGTGAACAGGCTCTTTGGGAGCAAGTGGTGCTATGGGCAACTCTATTTTTCTTGCTAACTAAACAAATGCTTGCCTGCCTTGGCAGTCAGTAGAGTGTCAGGGATGTTGAATAAGGCAGCAGGAATGAGTTTTGAGGCTGGTGCTCAGGCTGATTTGGGAACTGGCAGTGGCCTGGGCATGTAACTTCACTTCTTCTCCCAGTGGGTCGGTGTTGTTAGCACTCCCATAGTTGCCACACAAAACTTTCTCTGCAGTTTCCAGGGCAACTGCAGCCCTAGGACCCATACCCAGACTAGTGCAAGCAGTGAGGAAGTTCACTCTTATCCATCAGGAGGCCTGCAAGGTTGGCAAGCAGCACTGATTTTACTAGAGGTCCATCTCTGCCAGCCAGGAATGGGAAAGAAGCTGCAGCTGTGGGACAGTTCAGATATATTTCTGCTTTGATGAAAGCTTGAAGGGCTGAATCCACGAACTTCATCAGCAGCATCACAATATTATCTTTTAAGGTCTTTGCCATTGGATGAAGAATGATCAGTCAGAAGCTCTCTTTAGATCAGACTTGAATCCACACAACAGTCTATCTTCAGGCAAAGCACTCCTAAGTGAAGCCAGGGTCATTCCCCTGAAATGCTTGCAGATGTTCGCAGGACTGTGAAAATGAAGCATGGATTTTCCTGTTCTGTTGCAACAGAATGGCTCATCTTCTTATACATTTATTTAGACTGGGCGACTTTTTTCCCTGAATCACAGCTGAAGACAAAGCAAGTAAAAGGAAGAGCTTTTGTGGGTACCCTACAACAGGAAATGACTGATTAACATGCAGACTATAATCTGAATCACCTCAGAACCAGCTGACTGCCATGGCTCAAACAGAGGAAACATTATAGTGGTTCAAGGAACTGTGCTACTTACTGCTCTGTGTTCCAGTCCCTAGCATTGCTCGTGTCAGACACTCTCAAGTTAACAGTGTCTCTCTGCCAAGGATTCTCATTCAAACATGTCCTTTCAGCATTTGGGGAACAGACAAAATAACACTGGGCTAATGCTGGATAGAAATGCCTCCACCCAATCCTACCAACAGATCTCAAAACATGGCCTGAGGAAGCTCAGTGGTTTCAATTCTGGGTTTCTCTTTAATGCAACGAGCACATCCATTTTGCAGCACAAATGACCCAATGGTGAGATCACCAAACTCATCCAGAAGCCATTACGGACACAGGATTTCATTGCAGGCAGAGAGACTGACATAGACAAGAAATGCATGGTCCCCAAGCCGCAGCAAGCAGGAATGCACTACTACTAGCCAGCTCCTCCAGCCAAGCTGGTCAAACCAACACTGGTGTTGGCTGGACTGAAGCAGCTGCTGGACTGGAGCAGCTCTGAGAATTTGGATACCAATGTGTTTACAGTATGGCAAAGTCCAGCCACACAGGATGGGAGGATGTTCAGAGTCTCAGCACAATGGGCTTTCCCAGTCTCTTATCTAAATTCATGAAGTCAGCTTCCCCTTGCCCGCTAGCTCTGGGGGAGCAGTCATGACTGGAATTAGACTGTTACTTCGGAAAAGGGGGTGGGGGCTCTCACGATCTCACATTCAAGGTGATTCAGAGAAAGAAAAGGACAAGGAAAAGTCAAGAGGAACAGCGCAGCAATACTGATGTATTGCATCTGGCATAGTGGCTTTTGCACTGAGGAATGAAATACTGGCTGAAGCAACACTTGAGCCTTGCTGGCATGACCCTCTCACTGCTGCTAAGAGCAAGTCAATTAGTTTGGTCTATAGGAAAGCTTTAACCATTGCTATTAGTGGCAGAGCTGAATCTGTGCTAGCAGCACTGGACAACGTAAGACACAGCCCTAGAGACTTGTCTACATAGGCAACTCTACACCTCGCATAGTGCGTCAGCAATGGATGCTATTGCAGGGTTTTGTCTTTACATTTGCAATACAAATATGTTTAGCACTGGTTCAGTTGCTCCCATTGCTGACATCTGTTTTCAGTGGCAAGTAATTCTACTACTGAAAGAGAGCCTGGAATTTAGACTGGCAATGCTGTGGGGACTTGGTACTCAACTTCCATAGTAGGGTTTGAAATCCTGCTTAATGAAATAGAAGGAAGGAACTGAGAACAGGTAAGCCACAAAGGTATAATCCCATGCTAACCCAAGGAAGACAAACAGCTTTTATCCTGTGCTGTCACAAAATTTGGGATTACTTTATTTGGGAAGACTTGTTTTGGTAGCTTGCACCTGAGATGGAGCCAGGAGCAGCATCATGCTGCGAGAGAGCAGATACTGAGGTGAGAGGGTGTGAGTTGGTAGGTGGGCATAATGAGCATGTGCCATTCTAAAACCCAAAGGATTTTATTACTGCATCACCAGCTTAGAATGGAAGAAATCTGGAGGAGAAAACTCCCTCAACTCCATTATTTTCCATTACACATTAGCATTCCTGTCAGGCATCCCACAGTACCAAGCCCTGTAGGCATGGGAGGCAAAGAGGCACAGTAGAAAAGACTTCAATCCTCCCTGCCCTGACACTGTCTAGCCAAGCATGCAACCTCTCCCATGCCCCCAACATAGCACTAGTTAAGCTTAAAGTAGCTAGACAAACTAAAGCCCTGCAGTGCTCAAAAGTCCACGATTAGGCTCTTCTTTGCTAACTAGTACTAGGTTATTTAAGTTTAAATAGACCCTCCTCTAAAGCAGCTGTAGGCTTGTGACACTTCCTGCTGCTCTCCGCCAAGCCAGCTCATTTCCAGAACAGAATCTCTCTCTTACTGGGCCCTGTCAGGAAAAAGCCTGGTTCACAGTCCAATTCCTAGCCTCACTTTTACTTTTTAATGGACCTTGATGTATTCACAGGACCAAGATCATATATGAATGTAGGGCTGTCTAGTAGGAGTGGTTTCCTCTTAAGTTTGACTCAAGCTACAGCTCATCTCATCTGAGACCAGCTGAAGGGTAACCCCTAGTGGGCAGAAATATCCTTTACACAGACATTCACCACCACACCCAGATAGCCTAATACGTTAATTCCTCAGAAGTCCTGTCCCCTACTTACAATATGTTAAAGTACAGGTATCCCTAGAAAGTGACTTTGTAAGAGTGGCATGGCAGGGCTCCACACTGTGTCTGATTTCTGTACAATATGGGCAAAGATGTTTTTTCTAACTGAATGACAATCAGTTTGTACAGTAGGTAGGGAGTCTCCAACTGGACACTTTCCACTCACACAACAGCACTACTCATTTATCAGCAAAAGATATTTTGAAGGCCAATTATGTAATCAGCACCACCTGTGCAACTCTACTGACTAATAACTGTGCCCTTGTACCAACCCATTTAGAAGGTCCCTTGTATCCCTGGAAACAATCTGAAGAAAATTAGGTTGTTAGATGAGAGAGCATGATTTGACCTGCACACCACCACTAACTGGCAATGACTTGATACACAAGTATGCAGTCTGACTCAGAAGCCTTGTTTAGGGAGTTTAACTACTGCTAGTACCTGGTGCTGAACACTTTTCGAAGGGAATCTTAGACATAGACAAGGCTACTTCAAAAGAGAAGGATGGGAAAGATGCTCTCTTGCAATTATGACACCAATGAGTCATCTTGAGCCCAAATACACCAGATACCCTGTAAAACAAATGATTGGACTCTTAAGGCCTGTTTCCCCATCTGTAAAAGGGAGGCAACAGGTTTCCTCTCTCTCCCCTCATCTTGTCTATTCGGATTGCTAATTCTGGGGCAGGGACTGTCTACTATACACACAAACAGCACCTAGATGCAACCTTGATCTTGGTTCAGGCATCATGTCCTGCTGTAAATAAGCTCAGAAGCAGCAGTTAAGCCCCTCTATGAACTTTTCTGTGGAATGCTTGCAAGTGCTGATATCCTGTTTCTCACAATGTGATGGAAAGGTCTTCTACTTTTAGAAGAAACCAGGAATCCATACCAGACAGCTGTGTTGAAAGGGTGAAGCCAAAAGCTCTCATGTTTATTTTTGTATACAATTCAAATTCTGTACAAACACAGAAACACTCAACACCAACAGTGAGGACCATAAGAGGACCATAATTGCACAACCTCAAAAGTCACAATTAGGCAGCACTACAATCACCTTGAGAAAAACAACATACAGAAAAATCTACACAGTCACATCAACTATAGACAGACTACCAGTAAAAAAAGAAATCATCTCAGAAAGGGGCTGGATCACAAGACATAGCTGGTATCACATAAAGATGAGATAAAGCACCAAGAGTTTTGGATGCTGTTTCCCTGGTGTATTCCAAATGGTGATAGCAACAGCTGAGCTTTTCCTTTGCCCTAGCTGCAGGTGGGTCTGGGTCCCCACTGGCTGTAACATCGTGAATTGTCGTCATGGAGACTGCATTGTCACCAAGGCAGTGTAAACTCAAAGATTCCTCAGCAAAGTAGGACACTGATTCCAATGGGGGTAAAGATATGATTTAAATCCACATGCACATACTCAAACACACGCAGAGAGATCAGAAAGGTGATACACACACAAACACATATGCACACACACACACGGGAGGAGTTGATGCGTGTGATATGCAAGATGCTGTTTTCTTTTGGCTTAAACAGAATTCTGTTGATGAATTTAATTTTTTAAATAATAGCCTATTTTATCTCATCCTATAGCAAAAGAGTTTAAAACAGAAGAGAGTTTCCTTTCGTGTCACCTTTCCATTGAGAAAAAGATGAAAAGTAATCAAACAGCGCATATATCTTTCAGGAAACAACTTCCAAGACGCTGAAATGCCAGACACATGGGACTGGATAACAGCCGGCCTCTGGACTGGAAGCAACTCAGAAGCTATTAACAGTAACTTCAGTCCAGTTTCAACTGTCTGAGGGTTTCTAGTCTTATCTGCTTTCCCTACTCCCAGGAATCCTCCTGGCTACTAAAATATTACAGAGCAAAAATGGTTCCTCAGGAAATCAGTGATTCACTTCCAAAAGGGCAGCAATGACTTCTCAAAAGCCAAAATCTTGACTTTATATGAACAGCATAGTCAAATGGCACTCAATACCACCCCTGCCATGCCATTAGGAATATTCTTCCCAGAGGGAGTGTACATTAATCAGCAGCTATTCAGAAGCATTATAATGTTAACAGACTTCACAGTAGGAGCCATTAGGACACTTGCAATTCTCTGATAAGCCACCATTGTAGCAGTCTTCTCAAAAACTGGTCTGTAAGCTCAGCCCCAAGAGCTCTGCATGGGTCATATGGACCACGATTACACGAACATCCATGAACCTGGATAGATTTCTGTTTTACTCTTTAATTGCACAGACAACTTTGTCACTGGAAAGGAAATTCCCTCAGGTTACAGAGCTATGGCTCCCCATTTAAAGAGAATGATACATATACATATATATGTGTACACATACAAAAAAAGCATTACTATTTACTGAGCAATTACAAAAGCAGCACACAAAAGAGAGAACTTTGTACAGTCCCGTGATAGATTATTGCAGCTTCTCTGCAAGTGCAATGTTCAGACACAGAATGTACAAATACTAAATTGGTCTTTTAGGATTTTTTTCTTAAATACTTGCCTTAATGACATTTTTAGCACCACCTCTTGCAAACTGACGCTGCTGGTATTGATATGAACAAAGAAAAATAGTCCTAGATATGATCAGCTTCCCTATCCATCTGGCAGAAGGGAGAAGTTACTTCTGTGACAAGTTCACAGACTTGTAAGCCACCATTTCCAAAGCAGGAGTCATGCAACAGGATCTTTCCAGCACAAGGCTCACTCTATATAATGGCCTCCCTCCTCCTCCACAAAAGTGCTTCAAAGGTAAGGTTTATATTCCTTTTCCAACTACTAGCCACAGACATCCAACACCCATTGTTATGACCTCCTTTATGAAGTGGAGACTTAATTTTAGCTTGCTGTCTTTCTGCAAATGACTACCTATATATGTTCTAAGGGTTTTTTGTGGGCCCTAGCTGTGAGAGGGTTTAGAAGCTGCTATTACCCTGGTTTTCTAAGGGGCCTGAGAGACAGGTGCCTAAATCACACAGATTTTTTGGTAGAAATGAATGCCTAACTTCCTTCACACTTTATGGAAGAAAAAATCATGCTAGTATTTCCAAAACCAAGTTTGTCACACCAGCTTCTATTCTTGCTATTTCATGAGGTCATGCTTCCACCCAAACATACTGGGGGAAGAGAGGGAAGGGACTTTTCAGACATGATTTGAGAAGCAAGATAACTATGACACTTAAACTCTATTGCTATGTACAGTACAGGTGGGAGGGAGATGTGAAAATTAAAACATTTCTGCTGATCTCTGGCTGTATTTTGCAGACAGAAAAAGTGAAGTGAATTGCTTTAGGCAAGATTCATTTGCTCTTGCCAACAAACAGCTTGAAGGAGAGAGCAAATTGTAGACAATCTGGGAGGACGAGGGCCAGGGAAAATATATTTAGAAGATCCCTCTAAAGATAGCTGAATGAATCTTTTGCACAAGCAAAGATGATAGGGTATTAATAAGTATCAAAGAGTGATATGGCATTTACTTTCCAGTATCTGACAGGCAGAAGGCAGTACTTGCCAGGAGCTTGTAAAACACTGTATAATTGTCAAGGCTCTTTTCCATCAATAGTAACAGGTGCCGTTAGATTGTAGAGCTGGGAGCAGCTGATGTCAAAAGATGCATTAACCGTACCCCACCACCTCCATGTCACTGCCTTTTCAGGCCAAGTACCAATCTGGAGAAGTCTTATTTTGAGAAGCAGACACAATGAGTTAAAGGCACCAAGGGGTTTTTTACATTGCTCACTACTGAGATATGATCTACCCATGTCAGAGCAGTTAATGAAGTGACCGTCTATGCAACACAGTTCTCACTTGTTTTCCCAGGCTATACTCTGCAGCATCACCTGGAGAGCATCAACAGGTTTAGGAACCCTTCTAGTGATTCCTGAACAGTGATCTGGCTGAAGAGGAGCTATCTGGAGCTCAACCTACTAAATATAAATCTGTCACCTTGGTTATTTTCTCCTTTGCTTAGGTAGGAAGTCCAGATCTCATCTCAGGGACTGGAGCTCTCCATACTATCAGTGCAATTAACCATCTTGGGCAGGAACTATCTGGGAACTGACTGATTTACTCCCAAGACAAAGATTCGGGATATTGTACTTGGGACTTGAACTAAACTATGCTTGAACTAAATTAGTGAACCTTCCCTGTTCTTATTTCCAAGGATCCCTCCATCCCAGTGGGTGGAAATCTGTTTTCAAAGTGGCTCCTTGTACTGCCAGCAGGAGGGCCTGTTTTCCTCCTCAAAAAGCTGGACACAAGAATAAACAGTATTTTGCATAAGACATATTTGACAGCAGGCAGCTGTGCGCAAAATTTGTGCACGCAACTTCTGCAAGGAATATTGGACAATGACTGCTTGCTTTTGTAAACTATTTGTTAGAGTGTGGCTGAAGCTATATTCCTTCTGGTAGAATTAAAGAGTGAATACTGACATTTCAGAACCCTGAGACTATAAAAGTGAACCTGTGCTCTAAGACTACCTGGAGGAGAAAGGGTCTTGGTTTAGTCAATTAAAACCTGGGAACTAATGTAGGCAATGCGATAACTTTACTTAGGTGGCTAGGAGTCCAGTATGCCAGGTGCAAGGCTAGGTGCCAGAAGCTCACTTCACACAGAATACAGCTTGCATCAGGCATCTACAGTGTGTAGGAAGACTGAGCAAGCCAGTCAGCTGAATCGGACTCTAACAAGTCTGACTGAATCAGATTCTAACAAGACCCTGCTTAGTTCACTGAGCCACTGATTGAGACTGCACATTTTGATCTTGCTTTATGAAAGAAATCCAGCATAAAACATAACTATTAAGAGTCCCCAGTTTAGTGCAGCCATCTAGATGCATCTCTCCAGAAGAAACAGCATTCCCCCTTTCTTCCATTTAGTTAGAGATCACCCTCTTACTGGTGAGCTGTCTGAGCTATTTAGAGAATTCTCCAATGTTTTTGCTCATACTGGTCCCCAATGAACATTGAAATGTCCTCCCCCTGCTTAGTATGTACCAGTCCCAAATCCAGGCAGCTAATTAAATCTCAGGCAATGGGAAATCACTTTTAATCACTCAAGATAACAAAGCACAATTGGGGAAGAGACCCAGGAGAACTTAAGGGAACAAGAGAAGCCTTTTCTGCCTTGTTTAACCTGCACCAAAAAGTCATTGCTAGCAAAGCAGCTTGCCTTTCACATGGAGGGAGAGACTGGATGAAGAATTAGTCTCACCTGGCAGACTCATGGGATAGAGGAACAGCATCCCCTACAGCCTCTCTCAGGAACTTGAACAATCCCAGGCATAAGACTTACATTGATAAGTATGCTTGGCTTTCTGCATTGGAAGAAGAATCACCTCACTGTATCAATTTCCCTTTAGAAAAATCACTGAGTTACTGTATTCAATGGCTAACATTGCCTCAAGTCCTCTCCCACATTGTCCCACTGTGACAATTATCACTTCCTGGTGCAAAGCCTCATCTTAGCTGCCATGACAAATGAAAACAGATGAGAATTTGCATATACTCTGCTGATTTTAGCTGCCTGACCCACAAGTCATATTATAATTTGAAGTCATTATGCTGATATGGAATAAGAATGTAAACACAAAGTCAGCCCTCTGAAAAACCATTGTCCAGACAATACCTTTTACAGAGGAGCAAACTCCACAGGAAAATGAAACTAGAACAGGAGTGGGTATCAGATGCAAGGAAAAACATAATTAACAATCACTGTTCCTTCCACAAGTCAAGGGCTTTTCTAACTTGTTCATGAATGAGTGATGAAAAGGACCACCTGAGCCTGCCTGGCTGTAGGAACTACAGTTAGAGTCTCTTTGAAGAAGGATACTGATCTTATGAGACAAGACAGTGGTTTATATTTTGTAGATTGTAGGGTATTCCCGCAAGTTGAAAGCTTGACATCACTGGCTTAAGTCAGGCACTGTACAAGCGCCATGGAGTTCTGCCAACATACCTTAGTTCCACTTAGCATGTCTTAGGCCTTAGACCTGAACTGCATTGGTCTGTGTGGCGATTCTACAATATGGACAGAAATCTGCTTTGGAGCAGACTGAAATCACCATAGTCCCACTTGTTACTGAAAGTGGTATTTGAACCCAGGTCTCTAGAGGTAAACAGCTAAGGAATTAACCAGCTGCATCATCTAGCCCTTTACTATTGCATCTTTCTATGCAACAAGTAAACAGCTAAGCCCTGAATTTAGCATGCTCTTTAGTCAGTATTAAATTATAACAAGCCCAAGATAACTTGTGCTAGCTTGGCTCTTACATTACTACTCGTCCGTCTTGAGAATTCTGAGACATTGCGAGCTTGTTTGGGGGCTCAGACACTCAAGGTGTCCTTGAACCCCCACACCTCCAAAACAGAGATTTGGAAGTTTTCAGAGCACAGTGGCTGATTATTGAAGGTATTGCAGTGGCTGGTTCTCCCACGGTTCAGGTCTGCATCGATGTAGAGAGCTTGGCCATCACCACCTCCTGCAGAGAGAAGTAGAACAAGTGTTAGACTGATTTCACAGATGCAAATTTATGGAAAAGAAATGAGAAAACTAAGAC
The DNA here is from genome assembly GCA_030014935.1 of Caiman crocodilus. Classification (NCBI taxonomy): domain Eukaryota; kingdom Metazoa; phylum Chordata; order Crocodylia; family Alligatoridae; genus Caiman; species Caiman crocodilus. Next base: position 16,062,487 of record JAGPOW010002067.1, on the reverse strand, counting down.
CAGTTTGGGGGATGTTGGTTGAGTTGTTGTTTGTTGAGCTGAGAACAACAGGGGTTGTATGTTGTAGACTTACCTTAACACTTGATTGCCTTTGTGATGTTTTTAAAGAAAGGTCCAGGCAGCTACTAACTTCAGTAACAAGAGAAAGAATAAGGGATAGAAAAAGCCCCCAGGGAACATACTGGGCAATAAAGGAGTTGAGGGGAAGGAGGTGGGAGGGTGGTTTAGGAGAGGGTAGAGTCCTACAAATGACAGCAATGGCACTAGTATGATCTTCTAGATGCTTGTAAAACAAAGTCTAAAGTAAATTGCATGTTGATGAGAGTAGTTGGTACTGATTTAGGACTGATCTGAATGCTGGAATATCTCATAGAACTTAGATGGACAGGAAATTCAGTGACCTGAAAGTAAACTTAACTTCATCAAGAGGTGTTGGGAAGGAGAAGAAAGGTAAGAGACTTTCAGGGCATAAACTAAATGAAAAGATGCTATCTATCTGGAGAGCAACAGAACAAGAAAGGATATTAGACAAAATATGTATATTACTTGAGGAATTAAGTGCAGTGGCAAGTCTTGTTCCATGCTGGTGACTGAACGAGATAGTAATTCTTATGTACCCATGTGAAGACATGGGACTTGTTCCTCTGTCACTGCTACAGCTAACAATATAGTTCTGTGATGACCAAGATGTAAGCATCAATTATTTCTAAGTTTAAGTATGTACATTCTAGCCTCCAACTGAGCTTGTATTGTGAGCTGGTTGTGTGCTGGAGACCAGCTCACACAGGGCTGGCATGTTCATTACTGAACAGGAATTAGTAGACGCTAGGTATCACAAGCTGGTATCTTAATCTGGGAGCCACTGAATGAGAAACTATCTTAGCAGGTCCCTTCTACACATTTTACTGGAGTTTAGGTAGATGACTATTTTATTATGGGCTATGATCACCCTTAGTAGTACTGCAGATGCAACACTGTAGCAGCAAGTGTGTTGCTATATTCTAATTTCTCTCAGGATCCAACACGTCATTACTAATAGTCCTAGAACAGGAAATTAGTAATCAGATATGAGGCAGGAGGAAAGCCAAAGTACACTCAAAAACCTTGCTAAATTCACACCAATGACTCATTGCAAAAATGTTCTGTTCAAAAAATGCAATTTTTGGATGGAAATCTGGAAGACCAGGATTTTTCAGCCACTTTTCTCATTATAGCTACAGTAATACTGAGTGACAAAGCTAGAAACAGCTTGAGCCACTATCTATTGTGAACATTAGGGAGGCATGGCAGGATGTCTGTACAAATCCCATAGACTTACCTATGATGATACACTCAGTGCTGCCAGCCATAAACATAGAAGCCGTTTTGGAAGGCAAGTTGAAGTGCCGAGCAGCTAGGAAGGGGGAAAGGCGATCTGATGGGTCTAAGGGGACAGAACTAAAGGACGTGGCATTGGAAGCCTGTGTGGAATGACTCCCTTGTTCAGAACCAGCCATTGCCAGCTCCGGGTGCTTGATTATCACCCACTCATAGCGTTCCACTTCTGGCTGCAACTGTGGAAGAGAAGAGAAAAGAGTTACCTGGTGGAAGCCCACTGCTCTAAAAGCTCTGACCACAAGCCAGTCTTCAAGCCCTTCAAGCACCCCCAATAGCATGTCATGGCAAGGGAGTTGGACAATATCTTTGAGTGCAACTGATAGGAATGGTGCCAGATAGGCTTTTGCTTTGTAGAAAGTTGAATAGGGAAACTAGGCTGTATGAGACAGTTCTTGAATTATCTTATTATTTGTGTGTTAGTGATAGGGTGACAATGTATCTGTGATAGTCCATAAAAAATGCAAAGCAATTACGAGTGGTATCTTTTATTGGACCAACCCATATATAGCTAGGAGGTACAGGCTCCTTACTATATAATTAGTTCAAAAAAAGATTTGATCTACAAAGTATAAGAAACAAGGATTTTTATGACGTGTCTACACCTAGCCTCCTGAGAAAATATTCTGCACTTGGGAGACAGGGTCTCAGTCCAAACTTGAAAAAGAAATCTCCCACAGCCTTTCAAAATGGGCCTCAATGACTGAGGCCACAAGGGCATGCACTGGATCAGAAGCCTGTCCACCTACTAATTCCAGTCCAAGTGCAAAATAGTGTTAGTAAATAGCTGTTAAAGTTAGGTCACTATCATTCAATACCAAGTGGCAGTAACTACTTACTCTGAACACAAAGCACTCTCCAGTCCCGAAAAAACTCAGCTTGTTTCCTCCTCGCCTGCGCTCGCTCCAGTCTGTTGACAAATATGCTCCACAGACCTAAAAACATACAGTAAGGTCAGTGGGCTTTTCATCAGTTCTTATAGGAAAAGGGTATTTTAAACCATTGATTCCAACAGCCTTCAAAGCCCATACCCAATGGTTTCACACAGTCCAAAATCGAAAGTCTCTAGAGCAGTAGAACACAAAATATTTAGACAAACTAGCTATTGAATTCTCAAGTGTTCCTACTACAGGTATGCAACGAGCCATAAGTGCCACAGACAGAAATATCCTAGACATAGGTACTGGCAAGCAAAAGTTATGAAAACCAAAACACTACCTTCCTTGTTTCTATGTCTCCCCTAAAATCAAGGGCACCAACTCAAATTATAACATGAGCACTACTATGTAGCACCTGTCAACAAGTGATAGAGAGCTGTGAGATTTTTTGCTGCCTTCTACTACATTGTGCACATTAGCAAGAAGTTTCCCACAGCTGAGCTGAAGACAACTGTATTTATTAGTATAGTCCAGAAAAGACGGCTACATATTTCTTCAAAAAGCACAGGCAAAACAGGGGTTCAGAAGTTTCTCTTTGGTTATGCTAGTAGATAAACCTTCTACAGCATTGGGAGAACAGCTTCTGGCACCAACAAGTAATTCTGTTGCTTAAATGTACACAGAAAGCAAAATAAAGAGTATTCATATCCATCCCTAAATCTGCTCTATAAAAGAGGCAGAGTGTAGAAGCCAGCAAAATATTTTTTTTCAGTATTTTAAAATGTACTTAACAAGAGATGATGGCATCCTCTCAGGTAACTGATATTTCTCCTCCTCTTTCCATCCTGTCTTACATCTAAAGGGGGGGAGGGGAGGGCAGAAAATGGACCAGCAGCAGCTGAAATTTAACTTAATAGCACTCTATAGGTCAAGAAGAGGATGATACTTGATCAAGGCAGATGTACTCTCCCTTTTCCGTTAATATAATGGAAATCACGTTGGCTACTAATCTAGCTGATATGGTTCTAGCTTTAGGAACAATAGATCAAATTCTGCTTTTATTTGCATGCGTGAAAGCTCAGTGAAACCGAATACCATGGCTTATAATGTGGCTGCAAATGGGTAACAAAGCAGGAGGTTGTCAGCCACAGTGCCACAAGTCTGTGTAACCACTCTGCAGGGACATGAGCAGAGGCAGGAGCCTACAGACTGGACGGGTAGGTGAACACTGTAAACAAATTTTTAAGAGCTGTGAAGTGTGTGACCCACACTGTCTCCAAATGACTTCTGCTTCTGTGCAACAGTGCAGTTTAGAGCTCCATGACATTTTGTTAAGGTTTTGTCACAACCATGAGATCAGCAGTCTGATTTTTTAATATGAAATCTATTATTTCCCATCCTTTTGAGAACTGCAAGACATCCTTGAGCAAAATAGTTTCTATGAAGTATGAACATCCAGGTCAGTACAATCCTACAGCCTATCACTGGTTTTCATCATTACAAACAGAACGCTTACATGAAAATGTAGTCACAAGAATTCTGTGTGGAAGCACCTGCAGTCCTGTACCACTACTACCATCACATTAGGATTACAAGAGAAGGGATGCCAGCCTTGAACAAAGGTTCTAGGGTTTATCCTTGTACAAGGTTTACAGGAGATATCCCACGATAAAGTGAAGAGCACATTAGATACCTGAGTTTGAAGCATATGCCCTTATGAAATGCGTTTGTAAGCTGTCTCCTCCTTTTCATTATAAACCACTGTCCAAAGCAGAATGGGTTTTAGATAACCAAGTGACACAGCATAACACCCTTTTAGTTACCTTTCAATCCACTCACCTCTTTGGCTGTCGTCTTGATTAGGAGAAGAGTTGGCTCATGTCCCTCAATGTGAGAATAAAACCTGTTATACATATATAAAAAAAAGATGGCTCCTTAGTTAACTAGGCCCCTAAGATACTAGTTTGTTTATTTCACATGCAGCCTTTGTTGCTAGACCCACTATTTCTCCTAACTCAATATTGCTTTTTAGTACAGAAGAACAATGGCTGGAGCAGAACACTTATTGCAAATGTCTCCAATAGTACAATTCAAATGATAGCATAGATTCCTGATGAAGATTAGAGGTCTGATTTGCTACTGCTTAGCACCTGGCATGGACATTTATCCTTGTGTAAAATGGGTGCAAGACACTACCAAGTAACAACAGTGTCAGTCTCTACTCACTTCACATGAAGTGAACAAAGGGATCGTTGTTGATCCCAGAATGCTGTCTCTTATGAGGCTTATTCCCCACCCTTCACTCACCTGTTTTTGAGACACTCCAGGATGTTTTCACATCTTCTGGAGTGCCATTCAGCCCTGAAACCGTCTCTGCAGTCTTCTGCTTGACCACTGAGAAGAGACTGAGATGCTCTTCAGGTCATCTTCTTGACCAATGATGCCTCAGCTTTATCTGCCTCATCTAGGAACTGACAACTCTTGGCAGAGATTTTGCCAGTTGGAAGAATTACACCCTTTTCAGGTCATATGCTCAAAAATGATACATTTTGTCCTTCTTTGGAAAAAGCCTGCCTGTATGGTCAAATGCTCCAAAATCTATGGCCAAACACTCTGAAATCACACTTACCACTGACAATATTGTTATTGTATTTACTTGATTAGAAGAGGACTCCTTCCACCCCACATTTAATATGGGGGGGAAAAGCCCCTACCTTACAATTGAGCACAAGGTGGCAGGGAGGGGGAAAGCTGCTGCAGCTCTGGCCCTGGGGCTAGAGCTAGAGGGCAGCTTGCAGCCTGCTCCCCACCCCCCTCATGTTTTGCCACTCCTCACCCACAAGGCCTCCTGTCTAACCTCTCCCTCCTCTGCACTGCTTCTCCCTCTTTTGCCTTTGCTGCACTCCTTACCTTTACTTCTTGCAGGCAGGCTCTGTCCCTGCTCTAGCCTGGGGCACAGAGCATGGCTCCAGCCCAGCCCTGTAGCAGCACGAGCGCAGAGGTGGCACTGCTGTTCCAACCACTCTTGTAGCAGCAGATGTAGGGAGCCAGCATACACTGTCCAGCTAGAACAGCATTGCCAGGTCTGTGCTGCTGCTACAGAGCCAGACTGGAGCCCTGCTCCATGCCCCAGGCTGCAGCAAGGACAGAGCCCGGGCCATGTAGCAGAGGTAAGGGACAGGGTGGAGAGACTTCGGAGGGGGAACCTGAGGCTACAGATGGCAGAAGCAGCGTTGAAGGAGGAGGGGTGAACAGGGGAAGAGGAAGTCAGGGTAGCCTGAGGCTGCAGGGGCAGACAAAATGGGAGATAAGTGTGTGTGGGGGCAGCAGGTAGTAGGGGGTAAGGTGCCTGCCTCTTGCTGCCTGTACCCACCACCTCCACACAGCCCTCTGTCCTCCACTACCTGCTCCATTTCTGCCCCCCACTCCCCGCCTCTATGTCTGTCTCATTACTAACACCCTTATCACCTGCAGCAGCTGGGGGGGGGGGGGGAGGAATGGGACGTTTTCAGATGATCCTCTAATAATTAAATTTTGTGCATGGACAATTATAATTAAATTATAAATTTTCCATATGTAGAATCTAATTGGGGGGGATTGTCTTACATTCAGGGTCATTTTGTACTCTGTATATACAATAGTAAGTTATTTTTTATAACAAAAATATTTATTATAGAAACAAGAGCAAATACGAGATCCATAGCTATATCTTGCAATATAGGCAGATACAAAAATGAACAAACAAAAATAAATATAATCTGATTTTACCCTGCATCATACACCTTTTACTCAGTGCAATAGGCCAGAAAGCAGCTCCTGCCTCATATCTTCCCTGCAACTTCTCATCAGCCAAAATACCCAGCTTGCTGGAGAAGGGACTAAAACACTATGCCAAGGAAAACTTCAGAACAAAACACTTGCTCTCATAGCAAGTCTTAAGTTTCTTATCTGGCCATTTACTTGCATCATTCATTGAATTCCTAGGGAGCTCATACTTCTATACAACTTCCTGCTTTCTAACGGGGGCATTTTTTTTTTTTTTTTTTAAACCAGACCAGGAATCTTTTTTATGACAAATTATTATGATCATGAGAATATCTACATCCTTTCAGATATATCCCAGGTAAACCATCTCTCACTTAAATGTCCTTCCGTGCATAGCTTGAATAGCCAGGTGTTCTCGCTACAGGTCTCTTAAAATATAAATTCATCATTGTCTGGAAGAGCCTGGCTCAAGCACCTCAGACCATATGTGCAGGTGAATTTGGGTTCATAAGAGCTTGTGCTCCATGTGTTATAACCAGGGACCCTGGTTATTTCTCTATTACAAAATCCCAAATTCTCTGAACACAAAGCCCCAAATCCATGTTTTTCCATGATTAAAATGGAAGAGAGAGAGAGGAGCAGACAGACAGATAATCTGAACACCATGTTTATTGAGGGGGTGGGCCCACAGGGCCCACCCCCTCCCCAACCTGTTCCCTCCTTACCTCCTGCTGCTTGGGGTTCGGGCTTATTCCCCATCCCTCCAACGCGCAGCAGTGTGGGGAGGGGAGAAGTGGGACAGGGCCTGAGGGCGAGGAGAAGCCAGGCTGCCATGGCAGGGGGGAGCAGCGGGCCTGGGCCAACCCAACCCAGTGACAGTGGAGGGCTCGGGGCCGACATGGGGGAGGGGGCGAGGGGAGGATTCAGCCTGCCCCCCCCCGCACTTCTGGGTTGTCCCTGCAGACCCTGACAGTGGAAGGGGGGAGGGGAGGGTTGGGCTGAAGCCAGAGCCAGTGGCCTTGCCCCACCCCTGCGGCTTCCTGCCCCTGCTCTTCCCCATGCTGCCAAGTGGGGGGGAAGCTCCTTGGAGGTGAGGACCCCCGCCCCCCATTATCACCACCTGCATGGAAAATTAGAGCTCCCCCTGCCCCTTTTGCTCATCAGGACAGGTCCAGCTGTGGCTGTCCCCCCCACCTCTGCTTTGTGGCACTGAACTGCCCTGATTGCTGCTGCCCCTCACTCCCAATCCAGTCCCCCACTCCCCAGCCCTGCCGGTGCCCCTCACTCCCAACCTGCAGCCCCCTGGCCCTGCTGGTGCCCCTCACTCTTGACCCAGTCCCCCACCCTCCAAGCCCTGCTAGAACCCTTTGCTCCTGACCCACTGCCCCCCCATCCTGAGGCCCTGGCCTCCTCAAGGAAGGGGGAGTGCATGTGATGCAGGGGCGTGTGGGCACAGGTGATGCATGGCAGAGGGGCCAGCATGTGCCTCCCCATATATCTGAGCCCACAGAAGTGTGCAGGACTGCAGCCTGGTCTGACTGGCACTGGGCTGGAGCTGCCTTCACAGCCCAACAGGCAGGCCCCCATGTGGGTAGGGAATGTTGTGCCACCATGGCTGCCAAGGGGAGGTGCCATGGCAGCGGTGCGGAGCTGTGCCCACTTGCTGCTGCCTGGTGGGCAGGGGGCACCTCACCTTGGTGGCCCTGCTGAAAGCAGCAGCATTGCGCTTCCCTACCCCACTCTACCCTTCTGCTCCAGGACCCACCTGTTGGGCTACAGAGGCAGCTCCTGCCTGGTGTTGGTTAGGCCAGGCTGCAGCCCCATGCCCTGCTGTGGGTGCAGAAATCTGGCAGGGGCGGGGGTGAGTCCCCCACATCCTACCTCATGCATTGCTTATACCTCCTCCACAGACTCCATGGGAAATGGAAAACCCAGATCCCTGGTTATTACTAACTCAGTCTATACAGATGCAGTTCTACCCTGACTTCTGACCAACATATCTCTCTATTCAATTGGCCATTAAACCTACTCATGTCAGATGCTTATTCTCTGCAATTACTTCTCTTAAGTTTGAATAGGTGAGGAAGACTTAAGTTAACTGTTTCCCTACTAAACAGCTTTGACCAAAATATAAAAAGATATAAAATTACATTAATATCAAAGAGCAAAATTCATACAGAAAATGTAAGTCTAAGCACAATCTGACACTGCCTATATGCCAACTACATATGACATAGTAAAACCAAATCAAGAAAACATGCACAATAGTTCACGAACTTGTCAAAGTATTGTGGGTTCATGATAGTTTCATCCAGTTTTTGATAACATGGACCCTGCTTTTGGGGGGAAGCAATGGAGCCATCTACCTCCATCTTGCCTACCCTCCAAGAATTCTGTCAATGTATGTGTTGTCAGCAAGGTAACTACCGCTGCTGAATGCAAGCCACTGTTTCACCCCCCAGCTAGGTGGCACATGTGGCCTGCACACGGTGGCTGCCACTGGACTGCTGCTGCCATGCCCTGCGCCACCTGCCCACAAAGCCATTCAGATGGCCATGGGATGGTAGCGTGGGGTGCAGTGGAAGAGTTGCAGTGGCAGCCTCCATGTGCGAACCTCTGTGCAGGCCGGCTGGCTGGCATGCGTGTGGTCCACAGAGTGACACCCCTGCCCTCACCCCCCAGCCCTGCTCCTGGGAGTGGGCACTGGGCACACTCCCCCCTTCTTAAGCTACTTCCCCAGCACCTTCTCTTTCCCCGACCCTGCCCTGCCCCTTCCACCCACACACACTTACCTGCTGGCGTAGATGTCAGTGTCTGTGGGTCTGGAGGGCTGTTATAAGGGACATCAGGAGGGCTGCTGAGACTGAGGGGGATTGCAGGGCAACAGCAGCACTGGGAGAAGCTGTGGGGGGCCTTTAATTTTAATCATAGATTTTGAGTTTTTAAATCAGAGAATTTGCAATTTTTAAATCAATCAGAGAAAACCAGGATCTCTGGTCATCACACTCTGTCTGATGATGAACTGCTCCAGGAAATGCTGAAGAACACTGAAGGGCAAGTCTTGCTAGTATGATTCATCCTCTGCACTGGACCCACTATTTGTTTCTCTCAGAGATGAGCTTGCACTTAATAGCTCCCATTCTTACATCATATTTGTCACTCTTGCAAACAACGTAGCTGTTATCCTTGGCTCTGCTCCTTTTATTTGATCTTAAGTTATCATTGTAAAAGATCTTTTTGCCTTGGGGACATAGCTAAATTGTAGCATATTTTGACCAATACATAATGCTGACCAGTTCTAACCTGTAGCATTTTAATACACTTTTAAGGGTAAAGGGAACTACACAGGAAGCCACTGTGAAAACTTTTATGCTGCAACTAGTTTTGAAACTACACATTTGGATTTTAAAATCCACAACAGTTTCCTTCTGACACGAACCTCTTACTGCTAGCAAATTCCTAACAGACTCACCCTGTCTCTTAAAATACCTTTTTCAGATGATTACCCTTTGTCTTCCTCCCTTCAAAAAAACAGCCAATCCATTTGTTGGTATTGTGTGAAAGGTGAAGCTTTCGGAGATCCAGGATGAGTGTTGCTCCAAGGGAACTGGCTATTAAAAAGTCACTTCAGTTTACCCTTCAGACAGACCTCAACCCTTCTTCCCATTAATGGTTGCCCTACTATGCAAAGTGTGCAGGAATTTGTTCTGGCACCTGTTCACATGACAGGAAGGGGTAGAACTAAACCTTTTACTAATTTTTCCACTTTAAGGACATCAACTTACAGGAAATTTACTGATGAAAGAAACTGCAGCCTCCTTGACACTCCAACAATTTTGCAAGGCTGCTTGCATTATCAAATAAGCAAAAAACAGCAATTAAAAAAAATCCTATCAAAACTTGACATGATGCAACAAATACAGCTGTAATTCCTTTGGCTAACAATGTAAATGGTGGTAGAGGAACTAGCACACTCCCATAGTGTGGAGACAACCTTACATGGCAATTTGGAAAGCTACCTTTTGGTAACAGCCGGGCAACTTCCTTGGCATATGCAATTTCTCACTCCCATAATACATTGTAGCTGCACTTTTTTTTGCTTTCAGGAAGACTTCTGCATCTAATTAGCATTTGTGGTTGATTTTACTTGTACAACAGAAATAAATTCAGGGAAAGAAGAAGTTACCTGTTCAGGCTGCAACCATGCTCCAAAGTGGTAAAAAGCAAAAGGGGCTGACAAAGTGCAAAGCGCTCTGGGATCCATGACCAGATATCTCTCATTTCTTTCACACTGACTATTTCAGACTTGAAGTTCTCAGCATGAACTGCCAAGTGCACATTTTGCCTGTGAACAAGTTGAGGGATTAGAGTTACTGGGCAGGCCCCACACAAGGGAGACAGCAGAACATGAGAACAAAACCTGCCTGGCACTTGTGTGGCACATGCTCTGTTCCCCAGAACTCCAGCCCATGGTTTGCTGGAGGAGTGCACTACCCAAAGTTGGTAGAAACCTTGACTATTAAGGGTTTGGTTTTGCTAGAAAGAACAGCACAGAAATACCTCAACCACGCTATCAGGGTCTGGCACTGCATGTGCAGAGGAGAGATAAGCAACAAGGAAGTGGGAATAAGTTAACTTAAAATGTGACAGCCCAAAAGTTGTATTTGCCTTTTAAAATGCTGATGCTCTAGCATTAGAGTACAAAAAAAATAAATAAAGGAGAGATGTACCCAAATGGGGTGAACAGAGCAAGTCCAGTCTGATATGCTGACTAATGCTTCTTTCTTAAGCACTGCTTGTATTTATGGAATTAGAGAATTCCTGCAAGTGTCCCAGCCACATTATACTTACAGTGATTATAAGTCTTGCAATTTTATCCCGAGTCTCCTGATACTTGCCATTTTCTAAAAGTTCCAGTTCCTGGAGTCATGCAAATACTAAGAACTTCTGCTTTCATTTTAAATACACATTTATAGGCCTCACTGCTGCAGAAAAAGCTTGAATATAAATCAACTCAGCACATACAAAATGCTCAAGAAACAAAGGGCAAATAAGACTTCCACTTTTGTTGTTGGTTGAAAACCAATATAGTAGGAAGGGGTAACTCATTGGAGGAAGGGTGACTCATTTTTGTGCTCTTGGAGTAGAAACACTTGAATTAATATATTCAAACCAATTTTATTAACCTGGGATACATAAACCAATCCACCCAATCCCATGATGGGTGGAAAATAAATAAGTGTTATTGCATCCATGTTCCTAGTGAAAAGCCAGTTATAAGTACAAGTACCACAGCTTAGTATGTCATGCTAAAAATACACAATGGCTTAAATCAAGTGTTAAACTACTAGACAGCAATTAGCTGGGCAAAGCTTTGGAGAATCTACTATGCATGCCATAAAGGTGTTGAGTACAGAGTGGTCCCAAACATTTGCTAGGCCTTATGATATTTTAATTTACACTCATTTTTGGTTCTTTTCTTTCCCTCACAGCATGCAGAGAGACCCCTCACAAATAATGCACTGGATATATTAGTGTAGTTAGGAGCTCCCCATACAGTAAGCATTGTCACATCACTTTATGAAGATTCCCGCTTGAGAGTCCCAAATATTCAGCCATGCACTCGCATCATTTCTTAAAGCGCTGTGTGCTAGAAGAGACCAGGAGCTGTCTACAGCTGGCAAATTTTCCAATAGTGAGTACAGCACCTCTAAGCCGGGGTCAGAATGCCTAATGGGAAGGCTGTTTTATTTTAGGGACAGGTCAAGACTTACAACTCACTAACTTTCTCATATGATTGTGTATGGGCTAACTGCATTACAGCCTAGATACTCAATTACAAAGATGCCTCGTCTGGACAGCCTCATTAACGAATGCAATCATTAACAAATTTTATCCTAGTTAGGCCTCTATGAATTAGAGAAGTAGTCCTATTTTACAGATTGGAAGCTGAGAAACAGGGAAGATTGGCTTGTCCAAGGTTACAGAGAAAAATCTGTGCTAGGGCTAGAAACTAAATCCAGGTCTCTGGAATTTCAGTCTAGTTCCTGCCCACTAAAATATCTTTCCTATTTTACCCTGTCACTCATTTAAAGCAGTAGCATCATGCAAGAAAACTGGGTAATTGCTTTTTATCTGTTCGTGGGAAAGATCACTGCTCAGAGTATCTTGAAACTTCATAAAACATGTCACATTTAAGGGAAATCTTACAAGGCTGTCAATTAGTTTGCCATGGTAGAATCTGGGTGGAAAATGGTAAATAAACCTAAAGTTAATATGAAACATCAGTAGTACATTACGTAAAGATATCTACAAAACCTCTAATAAGCATGTAGAGCTTAGTTTCTCTATTTCCTTAAGGATTGTGAATATTAAAGTGCACACTGCTATCTCCTTTATTCCTTTGCCTGGTTATGCTGAACTGCTCTGGATAAATGACTCCTATCTATCCACACTCCAGTTTCACCTTGTGTGTCACTAGCATTCTTATAGAATTCTTACTCTTAGTAATCGTCCTAAAGTTTAATGCTTCTATACACTCTGCAATCACCCAACCTCTCCCTCATGTAGAAGTCCCATTCTAAAAGGGAAAAAAAAAAAAATCGTTCAAATCTTAGAATACTTGGACACTTGGCATTTACCTTTAACAAATTTCCATTGAATGAATAAGGCACTGAATAACTTGGATCAGCAAAGATGAATTAGAAGCTGTTCAGATAATGGTACAGGAGACCCCTTCCAATTCTATGTGCAAAGACTCAATAGTTTGGAAAAAAATCCATGGAATATGGATTATCTATGCCATTTTAATGGCTGCTGGTGGAAATTGGCACTGGATAAGCTGTGTCCATTTAGTGATTGAAGATTTTCTTTCTTCATTAAGGTCCCCCCCTTCACAGAAATTTACTGGAACTTCCACTATTGAACATTTCAGTCTAGTGCATATTAAAAATAAAAAAAACCAAAACAAAACAAACCTCATTCACATTGTCTTTTCTAGAAGGAAATGAGCCCTCCCTACTATATCATGCATGTAGCAAATTAAATAAATATATTATGTATTTAAATATTATAATATTTACACTTTGCAATTTTTTTCTATTATATTGGGGATTTGTGCTTACTTAGAGATTCAAGGGACCGAGAAGGAGATCTGGCTAACTTAAACGTAATATATCATCATCCGCAACCAGCACAGGCATACTTTATATGTATTCCAAGGCAATTAATGGAAGGGATGTTCCAAAATTAAGTGAAATTACATCACTTTCTCCATTTCTTGTTTTGGATTGGTTGTCCCAGGATTTTTGCAAATTATTAAACTCATGACATTTAAAACTTTTTCAGTACCTGGACAGCGGGTAAGCAGCAATGAGATCCTGTGCCTCAAAATCACATATAGCCTTATACACCAGGAACTCAAACCCTGACTGTGTGAGACAGAAGGGTGGAGAAGATGCCTTATGTCAACTTGTGCAAGTCTCAAGGCAGGATAAAGGCTTTGTTTTGCTTCTGGAAGACTTGCATCTGGTGTACATATATTCTTCCTATGAAAACTGACTCACTAGAATAAGGACCTGACTGGTTGCTGGATGTTCCAGCCCCAATACTCTGTATAACATCTTTGAGTTTTCATGGGGTTCTTTAAGCAGTGGTTTCATTTAAGGTATGAGGAAATTAATTCTGATTTTGATTTTATATATTAGTCCACGGGTGCTCAGCCTCCTGCCTCTGGACTATCACATCTGGCCCGTTGAGCTCCTCACAGGTCTAGAAATTTGGCAGCAGGCAGCAGTGGCCATTAAAATGGCCACCCTCTCCCCACCAAATCCTCAAACCCCATTCCCTCCACAGCCAGTTGGAACCAAGTGATGTCCTCTTCCCCAGTGGGGCCAGGCCACTTCCCCCGCCTCCTTCTCAATTGGGACTGGGCTCCACACTCTCCCTCTCCCCAGGGCCAGGGCACGTTCTTTTGCACTGCAGAGCTGTATTGGGGCTGGGGCTGGCTTGCCCTCCCCCATGAAACCAGATAGTGGCTGCCGTGCCTGTGCCACACTGGGAGCACCAGCTAGCCTGTGGACAGGCTGGGTGCTGCCAATTAGGCTTGCTGGACAAAAAGGTTGTTCACCACTGCATCAGTCCATCTATTTGTCTTTTCCACTTTCTGAAGTTAGCTCAAGACACCTGTAGGAGGTAACCATGGGAGCCTCTGGAAGACACTGCAAATTAGAATTATACACATTTGTGGCTGTGGAATGTCCTAAATGCTCACAAGATGATATTTCTTTTCTTCCCTATTATCTTTGTACCTCAGGGAAAACCACCCACTCTTGTGCTTCTCAGGTCAAGAAAGCCTGAGTGACTGACTTTATTAACCAGTAGCCAAGAAGCTATCACAGCCACATGGAGAGAAATATAGAATATTAATTTTTTTGGACCAATATTTTAAACATTTTGAAAATGACAATGTCTGATACAAATAACAGTAAATCATATTTAAAAATGTTGTCTCAGTTGGATTAACCACAGCTATATAATCTCTTTTAAGCATGGCTGCCCAGGTTTTACCTTACACAGCAATAAACTTGACTTTACCCTGGTATGAACACGCTAATTATGTGTATTGTATTGATGCCCAGGAAGTCCTGTTACTGGCCAAGACTCAGACGTGGCTGGTAAAGTACATAGAAAGAACTATGAACATGTCTTCTCCCATATATTTTCTACCATGGTATCTTTTTCTTCTCCCAGTGTAGAGAAGGCTAAAAATCCAACCAACACCTGCAGTTCCAGCCCAGACACTAATATTTCCTTAATTCAAGAATGAAGTTTGAGAAACCTGTGTGACACTGCAAAAATGGTATTTCAGGAGGCCAATCCCATGAACCCTCATTTTAACAACTTCACGGGTGATCTGTACTAAGTTTGCGAGGAAAAAGGAACTAATTAGGTTGCAATCAGCACTGGCACAACTGCCCCAGCACTACCAGGGTGGACAGCCTTTAAAGACTCAGCCAAGCAAAGATGGAAGTAGTAAGCAAAGCCCAAAAATTCAAGGCTTTTTAACCTACCTTTTAGGAGCTGTAACACTGCAGACAGGAGGGGTGCAGTGGTTATGGAATTGACAGAAGGAGAACATATGAGGAGAAAGACAAAAAAAGACAGGAAAAGAGATCAGTGATTTCCTACATCCCCAACAAAGCGAAGGAAAGGAACCTGGAGAGAAACACACACAGTGAGGTTTGAATCAAACAACCACTAAGAAAAAAAGAGAAAAAGAAAAAGACAGGTTAACATTTCTTGTTTGGCATCACTTTTCTTTTCCTATGCTCAACTCTATTTCTTTCTTGTTATCTGCCAGATCTACCCATTTTGTGACACACTTGCCTTCTCACGCAGGCCAAATAGGACTGAATAAGAGGACCCAGAGTCTGTCAAACACTAAGGGAGTGCACTTTTGTGGCACCTGCCTTTGTCTGCATAAAAGTTGTGGGTCAAATCTACTTTCATAGTAGAACTCCAAGGGAGATCGCTCTAGTGTGATTCAGTAAGTAGCACAAAGAAAAAAATGTTCTCTATTAGTTGGCAATTCTGCTGGGTCCTTTAAGATGGTGATAAATGTACTGCACTTTGAGGGACTCTAAAGCAGCCCTTTTGTTATTCTGCATGAGTGCTCCCTACAAGACACTTCTGAACCAGCAGCAGCTTCTATTTTCTTTATTCCTTTACACTCAACTCTCTTGCTGAAGAGCATACACAGAGGACGTTTTACCTCTTCTGGCCTTCTACTTAGAAAAACGCAAGTTATATATATCCAGACTGTCATGTAAGTCAGCACTTCCAGTTCTGTGCACAGAAAGCAATGGTCTGGAGGCTACTGTTACCACTGCAACTTTCATGCCTGCAGTTTCTGACTAATACTCCCAATGGACTGTCTGCCGAAGGCAGGTACTGACTTTTTACAGTGGTCTGATAGAACAAGAAACATCAACATATCAAGGCCTGTAGGGCACAATGCAGGCAGGGTGTAAACATGATATGAGATTCCAGGAATAAGCAGCTAGAAAGGAACAACTGCTTTAGAGATGAGCAGTTGTGGATAAGAGCAACATACCAGGCTGATGTTATTTTGTAGGCCAGGATATGACTCAGTACTTGTTTCAGTAACTGCAAATATGGGTTCTTCAGGCCTACTTTTACAGTAGCTCAGTGTTTTGCATAACTAGCTTTAAAGAGATAAAGGTACATTAGTTACAGATACCTCCTGATCCTTCAAATTTAGAGAAAATGAATGGAAGATCATCTTTGGGTCTCTTGGTTCCAGATAATATACTCCTGAATTTGCAAGCGTGAGAAGGCCAGAAGGGATAGTCAAGTCCCTGAAGTCTTCAGAGGTTTAAATTTCAAAAGACAGCATCCGAAAAAGATTTACTTCACTTACAGAGCTGACCTTGGGAGTGTTGCTGAGACTGCAGAATTCCTGCATTTGTTTATCTAAATATACTTGTATTTAATACATCACTTATTTCCTCCAATGTTCTAGCTTGTTTGATGTGAAATACATACATCAAATACTGATATTGCTACCATAGGTAGAGCTGGAACCCTAGTCCTAGGAGTTCTTTATTCTACTACGAATGTACTGGGGGCTCTGCTTTGAGCATATTAATGCTCTGTTAAGAGTGTTTGCCTTCATTGCAACATAGTGATCTCCAATACTGAAAACCGCAAACACATTTGTTGTTTAATATAAAAATGAAGTCACTGGTGCAAAAATTCATTTTCACACTTGCTTAGGTGCTACCCATCCCCATATACCTCTATTTTCCAATTTCTGCTTCTACTTCACTAAGATGTCTTCCAGCTTAAGCCAGGAAAAATTACTCCTGTGATGTGACACTTGTTTTGAACATCTAGCTGTACTAAATAGTTGGAAATTCACTGCCGTTTAAGTAAAAGGTGATATACCAATTTATTTCCATAGTCCTGATATTTAAAATATTTTTCCTGTTACAACTTCAGTAATGTTTAGATTAGTGGGTCTCAACCTCTTCAGACTTGAGGCACACCTCACTGGACTTAAGGCACCCCTCCATAACTAGTGAATTGTATCATTTATCCCAACTGGGTGGCTTTCACTACAGCATCTACCTCCTTGCAGAGGGGCCATGTAGTTGAGATGGGGAATCGGCCAGGCCAGGCCAAGCCTGAACCTGTGCTTATCTCCTTACCTCAAAGCACCTTTCCAAGGATCTGATGGCACCCTAGTTGAGAATCATTGGCTTAGTTCAGCAGCCAGGTTATTCAGAATAATGAATTGCTAGAGTGAAAATACTATGATGTGTTACTAGATAGACCCTTTAACCCTCTTAACAAACTACAGCTGACCCCTCAGAGATAGAAAAGCTCACCAACACTACTTCTATGGAGTTTAGTGGGTAGGACTAATAGTAATTCTAACGGTAACTCCAAGCTAGAGTAAATATAGTAGCTAGAGGCCTTACCTCTTCTGTTTGACTGTGATGCCTTTCTGCTGCAAGGCCTTCTCGTTGGCCATCTGTAGAAGCTGGATCTCCTTCCTGGAAAAAAGTCGTATGGCAAAGGCTTTCTCCAGGAGCTTCTCAGGAGACACTGACTTGGCAATGTCCCTCACAAAAGTGCGAATGTCCTGTTGAATATTGTCTGACTCCATAGGTTGCCCAGCTCTTACTTTATGAAAGAATTTGAGAAGGGCCAGTGCAACCCGGTACAGCACCTTATAGCCCTCCACCAGAAATACATCAAAGACCCGAGCAATATACACCATGGGCAGTTCTCCAAAGAGCCACCGTTGCCAGTCAGAGTATACTTCTAGCACATCCTCAGATACTGCTACCATCAGCTTGTGTGCTGCCTGACAATACTTGTTAACCAAATCACCAAAGGTCATGCAGGATGACTCGAAAGCCAGGAAAGTCTGATCAATGAGGCGTTTGGAGGGATCATTGCAAGCAAGGATGCGACACACCTTCTCAAAACACTCTGCCTCATCCTGGCTGTAGTGGAGGAGCAGAGCAACCACAGAAGGCAGCGCTGGGCAGAATGATATGTCAGGGAATTGATTACCAACGCAGGAAATTATCTTCCTGATGGCCACAATGCCCTCAGCATTCAAGCAGTAAGTGGGAACCAGGCTATTATCCACAAACTCTGGTAGTGGGAGGGTGCCACTATTACGTTTGCCAACTATCTTCACAACAATGTCACGGTACACATTTGCATCTGGCGTCACTGTGCGACATGGAATGTCACTAATGAGTTTGTGGTATACTTTGGCTCGCAAAGAGTGGTTCTTGGCCCAGTAGCCCTGTCGGGCCAGCTGTTTCAGCTCCTGGAATTCTGTGCAAGTTAACTCCTTTGGGTCCTGGTTCTGGATGCTGGCATCCATCTTGTCCCAATCCACAAAGCGGCTGTACTCATCCATGCCTGCACAAATTGTTCTTACAGAAGGACAGGGAGATGAAGACTTTGCTGGGCCTTTCATGGATGCATACTTTTTCCTACAAGGGGAAAAAGAAAGAAAAAGAAGAGGAAGAACATTTAGAGATTTGTTGTAAGCCCCCTTAGGAGCAGACATTCAATTTGGCATGCATTGGCAAGAAACTCCCTGCCATGAATGAGTTCAAATGAAATTTCAATTCTGTTCCCACAGCACACAGTGTTTATCATGTCAATCGACATTTAACTAACATGGCAGAAGACAGCCCAAATGTAAATTCTGAACACATTTAAAAGTGTGGAAGAGTTCCCTACAATAATTATTCTGACAACAGACATCTCTGCACATTTGCACGTGCTCAAATTAGGATTGTGTTAGCTTTGTGATAAAGAGCATGTTAACACCCTATATATTCAAAGACAGCTACTGTAAGCTTTGCTCAAAATGCAGCATTCTCTTCACAAAAAATGTGTACCATCCGGACTATAAGCATCCAGTGTAATGCACTGGCCTTGTGAGTTCATGGGCTTGTGTGCACTTCTGTCACTGAATCATTGCCTAGGGCTGTCCCACAGAGAGAGACCTGCTACTATTAATATCAGAAAATCTCTCCTAAAAAAAATGCAAGCCTTTCTTATGAGCAAGAGTTGAAAGGCCAGGGTTTTTAACCCCCAGGAGACTGCATACATTCATGATTTTCATTGAATCCAAAAGGCATATCTGGCACCTTAGAAACTAACTGGTTCAGAGGCATGCATTTTTGTAGACAACACCTTCCTTTGCCAGATGCTACCAACTGCATCTAGATGAAGGTCCATCTCCACTGCAGGCAAGGTGTGACTGCAGCACTGGTACACATGCTAATTTTAAATTTAGCTAGCTAGCATGGGCACCCACAATAGTGAGAGCATGGCAACACAGGCTGTAGTGCATGTCAGCCACTTGAATATGAACCCAGTGACTCGAGTAAGTTAGTGCAATCAATGCTAAAATTAATGCTGCTGCATCTTCACTCTTAAATTTAGCTAACAGATGCAGATAAGTCAGCAGGTACAGATCTACATGAGGTGCAAATCACACTTTTGACTGCAGTACAGATATACTCCAAGGCAAAGGGGTTTATCACATTCAAGTGGCCTTCCCCCTCCCCCTGCATTAGGTACAGCAGGAGCATTATATGACAGTAACAATTATTTTGCGTGTTCTAAAAAAACCAATGAGTCGCATGCCGACTAACCAGAGAGCATTCCAAAGTTAACCATTTATAGACAAGTTCTCTTTTGACGATAGTGTACATAAAAAACACTTTGAAACTTGTAAGTTATATATTCTATATTAGGGTTGTCAAATGATTAAAAAAATTTGATTGCGATTAGTTGCACAATCAAAAAAATTAGTTGCAATTAATCATGATTTTAATTGCACAGCTAAAAACTCAAAATTATGCACAGAAAAAACACAAAATACAAAATTATGGCACTTTTGTATGGCAGGGAGGTTGTGTGGGGTGACTGTGTGCATGGGGGAGGGATTTGTGAAGGTGTGTGGGGTTTGGAGCCTGGAGAAAGGGGATGCCTGCAGGGGGGTCTGGAGCCCCGGAAGGGGAAAACCCTGGATACTCTGGTAGGATGCTCAACTTGAGTGGGGTCTCCGCGGAGCTGCCTGACTCAGGGAACACCCTCTGCCCAAGCATGGCTCCAGTGGCAGATGGCTCAACCTACTCTCGTCTGAGCAGCAGCAGCTGCAGGCAGCCCAGGCTGGAGGCAGTTACTTCGGCCCTGGCCCCAGCCCCGACTGATTTCCCTGTTTACTTGCTTAGTGGGTCTCGGACAGTCCTGACCTGCCCTGGGCCTGAGGATACCAGGCAGCTCTGCTGCGGCCCAGCGTTGCCTTTCCTGAACCCCTGGCGCTGCCAGCCCTGCTGCTCGGGGCCCTGGATGAGGGTGGTAGGGTGTCCCCCCCGCCTTCCTACTGCAGCGACCTGGAGCCTACGTCCCACCAGGACCCTGCACAGAACCACTGCTGTGGGGCTGCCTGGCACCCTCAGGCCCCATGGCTCAGGCTTGGGGCAGGTTGAGACCACCTGGGAGCTCTGGCATGAGCCACCTCCAGGCATGCGGGTCCCCATGTATCCCAGGTCTGGGGCCCCAGGGAGCAGTGGTGATGGTGGTCCCATGGAGCCAGGTGGTACCAGTGGGTGGAAGGATTCCTACAGAGCCACCTCCTGCAGCCCTCTAAGCATGCACCGCATGCTCAGTCCCAGCCCACTGCTGCCACCGCTGCTGGGCCAGGAAGAGTGACTGCTCTCCTTCCTGTGCTACCTGGGCTCCTGCCAGGACTGGTGGCTATGCGGTCCCGGCGGTAGCCCAAGAAGCATGTGGATGAGAGTGGCAGTGGCACTGAGTATGGCTCAGGCTCCAGTGACGCTGAGCTATAGGCTGGGCACTTAGTGTGTGGCTCCATGAGAATCCTACCCCTGCCTGCCGGTAACGGCTGCCTCTGTGGGGGCATAGGACCACTGTCACCACCACTTCCTGGGGGCCTAGACTGGGGATGCATGGGTGGGTACACCCTCTCCCTCTCCCAAACTTTCTACTGCAGCTGCGCAGAGCCTGCATCTGGGCTGTTCCACAGCTCCTCTGCACTGCCACCACTTTCCCGCAGGGCAGCCTGGAGACAGTGGTGATGGCAGTGGGGCAGGGAAGCCCAGGCTCCAAAACCACATATGCAATTAACGTGTTAAAAATAATAATGCGTTAACTGGTTCTTGCGTTAACAGGGAACATTAATGGTAAGTATTGACAGCCCTACTGTTTTCTTCCTGCTTTGCTTCAGTTAGGAGGAAAACACAAACCTTTGTCTATCAAAGGCAAAATAAATTCATAAATATATCACCAGAGTTAGGATAGTGGTAACTCTGATCCAGATAATGCTAGACAGTAGTTGAATATTAAATCAGTGTATTTTGAAAACAGATGCATCAAATTTTAAAAATAAATGAGTTACATTTGAAAATAAGGCAAGCACAAGTTAAACCTACTTTGAAAGCTGCCTAGAAAATAAATGAAGGGAACATCAATTCTTGGTTTAGATTCTGCTTCTATTTTTTTGTAATGTGCAGACTTGCGAGGTGGGAGGAAGAACAGCACAGGACAGCAGCTCTACCATGCTGGTGCCTGAGGCCATAATAAGAGATCTGCAAATGGTGTTGCTCCCCTCCCCTTCCTTTGCTATGCAGAATTTAACAAGGACACTTGACTGGGTGGGCTAAGGCTTTAATTAGGAACTTGACACTGTGCATGCGTACGTGTGTGTGTGTGTGGGGGGCAGGCAGCGCTTTAATTATAGTGGCTCATGTGTGTCAAAATGGTAGTGGGGGTGCTTGAACTAAAACTCATCAAATGAGTTTTAGTTCAGGCACCTTCACCGCCATTTTGAAACACACGGACACTTATACACAAGATGTGGGAGGCTGCCAGAGTGCAGGAATTGCTATGCCCCAGCAGACTCTGTTAATCAAGTCTGCTCCAACACTATAATTACAGAGCATTGGAGCAGCCAACATGCTTGTGTACAGGCAGAGTGGAAACTGTTGAGGGTTTATGGTAGTCTGCTGGCCACAAAGGGTGCGAAACCACTGGCGTATGCCCACTTTCTGTGCTGAATCCCATCCTCCTATTTCTGAAACCAAAATGTTCAGAATGCAACTGTGACCTCTTGTTCCCACCTCAGTTCTGAAAGACAGATTTCTTATAATGCATTTGTTTGCAGTTAATATTAGAAGGTTGTCCTGAGGTTCTGCTTTGGGGTTTCCGCAGTGTGCACAAGGAGGACTATGCAGAATATTGGTCCATTGAAGATCCCATTTTATAAATGAGGAAATGTTTATATCCAAATTTAGGGACACTCCACATTTTCCTATTACCTTCCAGCTGAAGAACCCAGAGACTTCTAAATACTGACCAATTCTCCTCAAAGCATCCCTCTTCCTAATGGAGGGAAGTACAATTCCCTCCTACTGCAACTAGAGGTGCACCGAAACATCAGTCCCTTATCAGGTTGGTGCAGATACAGGGCAAACAAAGTACTGGAAACCAGCTTTTTTTGCCTGATATGGCTGATAATGTGGCCGGTAAACATCCCGTGCATGCACACAGCCACAGCATGAAAAGGGCCAGGAGTGCAGCTCACCAGCTTGGAGACCAGCATCTGGCTGGTTAAGTCTGGTGTGGGGCAAGGAGTTGGGGGAGGGAAGAAGTGTTAGGGGGGGGAGCAGATTGAGGGCTGCAAGTGGCTCATCCAGAGGGTGCAGGGGAGGGAAAGTGACTCCCACTCTGCATGCACCCTGGGAGGGCATGCCCTCCCAGGGTGCATGCAGGGCGGGAACTGCCACACTCCCTGGATGAGCCACAGCTCTGTCCTGTGCCCTGCCCCAGCTGGGCAGCGCCTGTCCCAACTCTACTCCCTCCCTCACCACGGGGGCCTCAATCTGCTCTGCCCCCCCACACTTCAGACTTACCAGTCCAATGCTGGTCTTCAAGCTGCCTGGTTGCATATCAGAACCAGATCAGTATCAGCCAACATGGCTTCTTAAAAATCAGCCATGGTACTGGCCCAAAAAGTCTTTTTCAGTGCAGCACTAACTGCAACCCAGGGACAGACAGGTGAAGCACTATGCTTGTGACATGAATGCTGCATGCTCCCAGAGGCTGGGGGGGGGGGGGGGCGCACACGGCAGCACAGAGCTCCCACAGGTGGCAGCACTGGAGCTGAGACAAGTGGGAAGCTACTGCAGGCAGCTGCAGCACTGTCAGTGGCAGGGGGGTGGTGGTGAGCACTGCCCAGGTGGTCAGCGAATACCCACAGACACCGTGCCAGCAGCATTCAGCAGTGATCATAGACCCACTGCAGACGCTGCTGGCAGTATTAGTGGCGGGGGGGTGGGAGTGTCAAATGGCAACTGCCCACAGGCGCCGCCAACAGGGTTGGTAGCGCCTTTTCGCAGAGGGTGCACTACCATGCTCAAGGGATGCAAATGCACCCGCACGCACCCCTGATGCATCACCAATAGTCTTGTGTCTACAATACAGCAATTCCCATGCTTCATTTTGCTGGAATCTCTCCTCTACAATGGAGTGTCTCTCTGGTGTCATCCTTTGAAATCTGTTGTCACTAAAGTTTTGTTAGTGCCAGGAAGCCATTTATGTCAGTGCCCCATCATGCTAAGCATTATGTAAAATGTACAAAATTTAAGGCTTGGTCACTGTTGTCCCTGTTTACTGTTTTTTTCTCTGCACCTTGTCTTTCATTTTCTCTCTGTTGCCAGGCACACCAAAGCCCTGTGCCATATATGTCAATGAAGTCAGTAGAAAATACTCGCGGATGTCAAATGGCTTCAGAACAGAGCTCAAAAGACTACACATAGCTCAGCATGGATACATCTACTAGTGTGCATACAGGCCTGGCTGCACATGTCAGAAAGCCAATCCTTCAAAAGCAGAAGGGAAGGAAAACCAGGACTAGACTATTATCTGAGCCTGACTTTCAGGAGCAACTACACTTAAGTCCTGTGTTAAAGTAGAAAAAGACTACCAACATGTTATCTGGTATTTTACTGGCAGATGTGGAAACAATGCTATTACTGGAGGAACGAGGAAAACTAAGAGCTCACCTACATGGAGAACTGCAGGAAATTTAAGACAAATTGACTAAAGGCATGGTATTAGTGTGTGACAAAGGTAATTAGATATCCATGTAGATGCTTTCATTTGACAATAAAGCAATCATAAGGGCCCTTTAGCTTTACAAGTATGAAACAGCTATTTAAAGTTAAATTATATTCTGAGATGTAAATTAGGGGTGCACTAATAGAGATTTTTTGGGCTGATACCAATGGCCGAGTTTTAAGGAGCCGTATCGGCTGATACCGATCTGATTCCAATATGCAGCTGGGCAGCTTGGAGACCAGCATTGGGCTGGTAAGTCTGGTGTGGGGGAAGGGACATGGGAGAGCAGTTGAGGCCCCCACGGTGAGGGAGGGAGGCAGGGGCAGGCACTGCACAGCTGGTGTGGGGTGTGGGACAGAGCTGTGAGCGGCTCACCTGGGGGAAGTGGGGGGGGCTTCTGCCCTGCATGCACCCTGGGAGTGAATGGGGGGCATGTGCCCCTGGATCTCCATAGGGCAAGGCAGGGCAGGGTGGGATGGGATGGTGCTGCGGGGTGGGGCAGTGACAGGCTCTTCCTGGCAGGGCTGGGCTGGACTGTGCTATGCTTGGGGTGAGTGGAGATGCTGGGAGGGTGCTATGGTTGGGCCTGCATGCACCACAAAATTTGCTGTAGGTTCCCCCCACAGGCCTCTCCCAGCACCACTGCTGTGCACCTTGCATGCAACACGGCCTGGTCTAGCCCCCGCCAGGAAGAGCCTGGCACAACTCCTGGCCTTAGCCTGCTGTAGCAGCCTGCCCCACCCCATCCTGCACAGACCCAGGGGCACACTGCCCCATGTCCTCGCACAGCAGCAGGAACACTCCCCTTGTCTCCGATCGAGCTGCTCATGGCTCTATCCTGCACCTGCTCTGCCCTGCCCTGTCCCAGCCCCACTCCTTCCCTCACCCTGGGGGCCTAGATCTGTCCCCCCACACCCCTTTCCTTCCTTCCCCCACACCAGACTTACCAGTCAGATGCTGTCTCCAAGCTGCCAGGCTGTGCTCCTGGCCTTGCACATGCTGTGGCTGCATGAAGCTTCAGCTGCTGGTTCAATTCAGAGGAAATTTGACCTGATTCGGCAGCTAAATCTCCAAATCAAACCGGGAGACCCATTAAAAGGTCTGAATTGAATCCTAACCCTTTGAATCAGTTTGGAAAAGACTGAGATTCAGAGCCGCCAGGTAGAGGCAGGCTTAGGTGCCCATGGCTGCCCTACCCAGCTCCAGCCTCCTGGCACTTAAAAAAAAAAAGCAAAGGACCTCCGCCGCCCCCCAGCTGTAGCAGCGGCTGTGGAGGTGCTGGGGCCACGTGGCAGATCCCCACCACACAGACCATGCTCCCCCATCTCCCCCTCACCCAGGCCCACCCCTGATGGCTGCTCTGCCTGGCCCAGCATCCCAGCAATTAAAAAAACCCTGTACTCACTGGCTGCAGGAACAGTGATTGACACCTCTGGGTGCTTGTGTCAGAGCCCCCCCACCTTGAGGCAGCAGAGGGCAGTGAGGACCCACTGGGCACCCACGCCACAGCTGCCCATAGTACAGGTGCAGTGCAGCTTGGCAGAGTGCTGCATGCTGTTTGAGAGTAGCCGTGGTGTGGGTAGGCCATCCCTGCTGTCTCCCAATGCCCTGTGCTGTGTGTGTGTGTGGGGGGGGGCGGGGGGCGCTCTGCCATGAGCCCTCAGAGGCTGTGATCTCTGTTGCTGCAGCCAGTGAGCACAGGGCTTCCCCTGCCACCAAATGCTGAGATGCTGAGGCCAGGCAGAGCAGCCACTGGGGGCAGGGCGGGGGCTCTGCCATGTGACCCCAGGGTCCCCACAGCCACTATTACTGCTAGTGAGTGCATTTTGGTTATTTTTTTTTTTTTTTTTTTTGATTCCCAGACTGCTGGGGCTGGGTGGGGGAGCCATCAGAGGCAGGGTGATTGGGAAGCAGGGGCTGTATGGGGAGCTCTACCAGGAGGCCCCAGAGCCCCCAAAGCCCTTGCTGCATCCAATGAGTGTGGGGCTTTTTTTTCTGGCCTGGAGGGTCCCTTCCAGTCCTGTAAAAGTAAATAGAAAAATAATATGGAAAATAATTTTGCACTGGTTACAGGATAGGCTGGAAGTGTTTCTAGGTTTCATTTCTATTATTAGTGAGTATAAAGGAGACTGTATGAAGGATTTTATGGTTATGAACCATTCAGTAAATATGGGTATTTCCATATGGAAATGGTGTCAATTTAACTTCCAGAAGAAAACTTTATTAGTCTTACAACATCTCCATTCCATAAAGGTAACTAGAAGCAGATAAAGTTAATTAATCGTTTCATCACTTGGGCCACTTTGAACAGCTCTCTCACAGTGAACAGAAAGAAAATGTTTCTTTTCCCATCTACAGAAAAGGTTACTATAGACCAAAACCTTTTACTTATAGGAATTCTTTCTTCATACACAGGAACTGGGGGGAAAAAAAAAAGGAAATAGCTGAATTACAAAACTACAGCGGAAGATTCAAAATGCAGAAAATCTACTCCTTTTCAATGAAGTTTTAGAAATCATGAACATATTAAAAAGTTGATCTCAGCTGTTTTTATAGTTTGAAACAGAATTTTGTTGTTTCTAATATAACTGCCACAGGCTAAAGAGTCATGAAAATGGACCAAGGAAAAAGTTTATTATAGGTATTCTGGATAACTTTGTTCAGGAATCTTGTTGATTGCTTATTAAATGTTTAGAATTAAGATTAATGATTTGATGAAGCTGACACTTTACCTACATCCTGCACACTTATGGCATAGCAAGGCATCAATGTTTAGAATCAACATTTTTTTCACGGTAATGAGCAAAATTACATGAACTTAACTGAGTTAACTCTCCTCACTTTCCCAAGCATCTTCTCTACAGTTATACTATCTACTCTATAAGGATTGTTAGGCATTTGCCAAATTCAGTTGTGGTGCCCATTTCTATAGCATACTGCATAGCATTCTAACAGAAAGCAAAAAATTTCTTTTGCTGTCCAAATCAAAACCACTACTAACCTCCTGATGATGCTGTAATGCAGAGCCATTTCCTAGCTCTCAATGGTTATACTAGTCTAGTTGCCTTCTGTCTTGCTGAAGCATTACTAACATCTGCTTTCTGTGCATTCCAGTTATGCTGAGATTTTAGTAGGCATGTAAGCAGATTATCAAAACCACTGCTTTGAAAACTACTGGTTATTAATTTCCACCCCAATTAAAAACAAAGCACTCAAACCAACAACAAACATTGAAAGCCCACTACTTGGAGTATCAAAGGTATATCAAAGATACACCTTTACATTCTTTGTGAGTGCTGAATTGTGACTATGATGTTGATGTTTTATAAACCAAGAGGTCTACGGCTTGGATGTGAACACAACAATTTCCGCATGGCACAAAGATATTATAGAAGACATGGATGTCAACTAGTATATAATTATGCTCTTCCCTTCTCAATCTGTTCAGGGCACCTTTATTTCTTCTCCAGTTTCTTCCACAAGGAGACATTTGTAGCAGCCTACTTCAATAACCAACAAGAGAAGTCACCATATCCCAGAAGCAGATATTTTTAAAAGAAATGCAACCAACACCTTTGGTGTTAGCTTGCTTCCTTATGCAAGTACACAAATATTTGCACTAACAGTATGCCATGTTAACACTACAGCCAACTTCTCTGTGGGGCACAGCTGTACTGCTACCCGGTGCATCCACAGGTGGCAGATAGTGGAATGACCTTCAAGGAAGTTTAGCTGTGAAATAAGCAGCAGTAACTGCTGAATAAGCAGTCACTGACCGAGCAGCAACAGCACCACCACCAGGATGTGGTGAGGACAGCAGATAGCAAAGCTTTCCTTCCTGAAAAGCCACATAACAGCCTCTGACAGTGCTGTGACAAGGCAAGTACAGGTCGCCACTATAATAAGACTGCCCAGCTCCCAGCCATGGATCCACAAGTCCTCAATGGTGGAACAGGAGGAAGAAGGCACAAGACTATCAATAGCTGTGAAGGCAAATGAAGCTGGCAGCAGAATGAGATCCCCAGTTGTCTTGGTCTCCTTGCCATTGGATCAAGGTCCCATTCTGTTAAGAGCTGTGTACAAGCTGATGTGCAGCAGTTTGTCCACGAAGAAGTCATGCGCAGGTATGTGTTTTCAGCACTTTTCTCAAGCCCTTTGGTAAATAGCTATTGGCAATGGGAGCAGGATTGTGAGGTCTGGAAGCTCCTAGCCATGAACTTTCATGAAGTGGTAATTACAAGAAGGTTATCCAAGTGCTAGACAGGACAGGAATACGATTTGGTAACTGTAACTGTCACTAAACAGCCCTCATCAGGATCTGCTCTGCTCACTCCACTTGGGGAGGGGACTAGAAAAGGTGCCCTAAACATAGCCTGTATACCTTCTGCCTAACTGGATAACCGTGTCCAGTGGGATCCCCTTTATTGCAGTTGAACATGACAGTGAAGACACCTTTTTTAGGAACTGGAACATCAGGACCCTCATGGACAACCCTAATAGTGAATGTCTAGAGCACTGCACTGCAATCATGGCCTGAGAATTCAGGTGACAACATCAATGTAGCTGCACTGAGCGAGGCCCAACAAGTGGGAGATGGGCAGCTCAAAGAACAAGGAGGTGGCTATATCTTCTGGGACGGCAAACAGGAAGGAGAACATCAACTTCACGGAGTTGGCTTTGCCATTAGGAACTAACTCATAAACCAACTCAATGAATTTCCTAGCGGAATTAGTGAGAGCCTCATGACTCTCCAGCTTATACTGGCAGGGAGCCTAAATGCCACTGTCATCAGTGCATATGCCTTAACTCTTGATGCTGCCAATAAAACCAAGAAGGAATTCTCTGTCAATCTTAACTAAGTTCTTTCTGATGTTCCGAGGGAGACAAACTTATTTTTTTTTGGTGATTTCAATGCCAGAGTCAGAAAGGATTCTAACCTCTGGAATGGAACCATTGGCAAGGAAGGAGTAGGGAAGGTCAACTCCAAAGCATCCTCCTCTTGACCAAATGTTCAAAACATGGACTAACCATCACCAACACCCTGGTTCTGCCAGAAAAAACAGGCATAAGACATCATGGCAACACTCATGATTAACCATTGGCACTTGGTTATGTCCTTGTCTGGGATCGCAAAGATATCTGCATCATCCAAGCTATGCTACGAGCTGATGACTGCTGGACTGATCACTGACAAACTGACTCTGAAATGATGGCTGCAGCAGAAGCAATACCAATGGAAGACTGACGGAGAAGGACTTAAGGATGCAAGTAAGTGAGACCTCTTCTACCACCACCTCAATGAAAGACTGGTGAATTCCAATCAACAACAATGGAAGAATGTCAGCAGCATGTGGGGTGCCCTCCAAACTAGTCATCAGCACTTGTGACGAGACACTTGGATTCTCTACCAGGAACAGAGACGACTGAGCAGGGTGTGGGGCCCAGGGCAAATCAGCCTGTGTGGGGCCCTGACCCTGGATGTGAGGGAGTCAGCAGCGGATTCAGCAGCAGGGTACTGAGTGGCCAGACACAAAGCCAGCAGCAGTGTGGAGCCACTCCAGCCGCTCTGCCCAGTTCTGCGGGGCCCCACAAAGTGCAGGGCCTAGGGCGGTTGGCCCAACTCATGCCCCCCCTAGGGACAGACCTGACCAGGAAACATCAAGACTGGTTTGATGAGAATGACTGGCAGGTCCAAGAGTTGACTGAGCTCAAGCACAAGGCCTTTGGTATTTGGCAAAACAATATCAAGTCCAAGCAAAAGAAACAATCTCCATGAAGCCAAAACAGAGGTCCAAACAAGGACCCATGATATGAAGGACAAATGGTGGGAAGACAAGGCTAAGGAGATTCAACATCTCACTGACACCCATGATATGCGTGGTTTCTCCAGTGCCACCAAAGCTATCTATGGTCTGAGCATTCAGGAACCAACTCCCTTGAGACCTAAGGATGGAGGAGACCTGATCAAGGAAAGATGAACCATCAATGTTCATTGGAAGGAGGATTTTGAAGACCTTCTCAAATCAAGATTCTGTTGTTGATGAGAGTGCTCTCAACTCCATCCTGCAACACCCAGTCAGAGATTCTCTCAGAATCCCTCCAACCCTTGATGAGGTGAGGAAAGCAATCAGAAGATGAAGTGTGACAAGGCACCTTGAGCTGATGGAATCCCCGCAGAAATCTTCAAGCAGGGGGGAGAGGAGTTCACTTCACAGCTTCACGCCCTCATCTGAAGGATCTGGAACGATGAGAAAATCCCAGATGACCTCAGAGACACCATAACTGTGACAATCTCCAAGAAAGGAGAAAAGTCTGACTGTGGAACCTACAGAGGGATCACCTTGCTATCTACCACAGGTAATATCATTGTGAGAACCCTCCCGACCCATCTCCTTCTACTTACTGAAGAGCTCCTCCCAGAATCTCAGTATGGGTTTAGGGTATCAAGACAGACAACTGACATGATTTTCACAGCTCACCAGCTGCAGAAGAAATGCCAGGAACAACATAAGCCTCTCTACACGGCCTTCTTTGACCTCATGAAAGCTTTCAACTGTGTCAGCCAAGAGGTAGAGGATCCTTTTGAAGTAGGGTTGTCCATTGAGATTTGTCACCATTCTCTGCTTGCTCCATGACAGTATGTGAGCAATGGCTCTCAGTAACTGATCTATCATAGATCCCTTTGAAATTAAAATGGGAGTTAAGCAAGATTGCATCATTGCTTCAATTCTCTTCTCAATATTCTTTGCCACAATGCTTCCTCTGACCATTAATAAGCTTCCAGTTTAGCTCCATAATGGAGCTAAACTGTCTAAAGGATAGCAAGCTGTTTAGACTCAGTCAATTCCACACCAAAACCAAGACCAACCTGACTTCAATCATTGAGCTCCAGTACACTGATGATGCTGTAGCATGCGCTCACTTGGAAGTAGACCTTCAGGCAATTGTCAGTCTTTACCAAGGCATACAAGAAAATGGTGCTGACACTTAACATTCAGAAGATTAAGAACCTCAAACCAATGAACTCCTAAAGAACAGTCCCCAGCTTCTTTAATCCAGATTCACAGTGAGACTCTGGAGAACATTGAGTATTTCCTGTACTTTGGAAGCCATCTCTCGCAGAAAGCTGATATCAAACAAAAAATCCAACCTTACCTCAAATGTGCAAGTGCAGCTTTTGAACGCCTGAAGAAATGGATGTTTGAGGACTGCAATATCAGATCCAAAACCAAGTTTATGTTTATCAAGCAATTGTGATCCCCACCTTGCTGTACAGATCTGAGATATGGACAACATACAGGAGACATCTAAAGGGGTTGGAGAAATACCATCAATGCTGCTTGCAGAAGATCCTCTGAATCTAACGGAAAGACAGATGTGCCAATGTTAGCGTCCTCCTACATCATGAGTAGAAGTGATGACCATCCAACATCAACTTTGTTGGGTTGGCCATGTCATCCAGATGTCCTACTCCAGACTTCCCAAGCAAGTTTTATTTTCCCAGCTCTGTCAAGACATACAACTCAAGAGAAAGGCAGACAAATAGCTTCAGGGACATCCTCATGGCCAAATTAAAAAAAAATAAAAAAATGCAACATTGATGTCAACTTGTGGGAGACAACTGCCTAGGATCACCCCAAATGGAGGAAGAATGTGTTGCAAGGGTCTCAGGACTTTGAAATCTTACGACAATAACAGGAGGTAGAAAACTGGGAGTGGGAGAAACAGTGCATCATGGACCAGATGAAGAATCCAGCGCTACTCATCCCACATAGAAACACTTGTCCAAGCTGCAGTAGAGTCTCTTAATCCTGGATAGGCCTTATCAACCATCTTTGGACACACAGATAAGAGGCTCCCGGCTTCTGCATGCATTCCCAGGAAGGTGGGACTGCGGGTGGGGGCATGTCCCACAGATGTGTGTGTGAGGTGAGGGCAGATGCAAGCTGCCTGCCAGCTGCATTGCCATGGCAAGGTGCCCCTTGCCTGCTCAGCAGCAGCAGCAGCAGCAGCAGCAGCAGCAGCAGCAGCAGCAGCAGCAGAGATGGCAGTGTAGAGTTGAGTTGTGCCCACCAACTGCTGCAGGGTGGGCAGGGGGTACCTTGCCATGGTAGTGCAGGGCTCATAGGGGGTGGCAGCTAGGGCTGTGCAAAATGGGCTGTATTTGATTTGGATTCGGCCCAAACTGGGGACAGCGATTCGATCCATTGATTTGGATCACTGTCCCCGATTCGATTTGGCCGAATCTGAAGATTCGATGCTGATTCGGTGAATCAGTGTGTCCCAGGGACACCGGGGCTAGAGGGAAACCCCGGCACAAAAACCAATGAAAAAGGAAGCACATACTTACGCCTTGCAGGAGCCGAGGACAGCAGAGGAGCGCATGCCAGGAAATCACCCGTGCGTTTTGTTAGCCGCGCTCACACCCAGCTGAGCGCAGGTGACATCAGTGAGAGATGCCACCTGGCAGGAATAAAGTGTGGCCCCAGGAGCAGTGCCGAGAGGCTCCAGGAGACGACAGAGCCCAAGGTCATAAGCGGGCACGCATGGGGTTTCTCTGCCTCGGGCAGGGAAAGCTGCAGCAGTGCCGGGAGCAGCGAAAGCGGCGAGAGCCGCAGCTACATAAACACCAGCTGCGGAGCCAACGAGAGAGCCAATAGGGGAGTGGGGGAGGAAACCAGCTGCAGAGCCGGCGGAAAAGCCGGCGGAAAAGCAGTGAAGGAACCGGCAGGGAAACTGGTGAAGGAACTGGTGAGAGAGCCGGCAGGGAAACCGGGGAGGAAGCCTGCAGGGGCAACAGGACTTCGGGTCTCGTAGTCCTCAGACCGGAGTCCAGCTTAAGACATAGAGTCAAGCTGGTCGGAGACGAGGGAAGAGACAAGGTGGGGTCAGTTAGAAGAGACTGAGAGACCCACAATCGAAGGTGGCATTGGCCAGGGTGTAGGGAAGATTGGAGCCACGTGAGTGCCTGCCAATGGCATGACGTCACTGGAGGCTGTGGCGAGGGGGAACCCCACTACTGAGGGTCCAGATAAGGCCATGGCTGGCGAGTTTCATGGGTCTGCCACTGTCACCCAGGGCACCCTCTGGGGGCCGCCCGCAGGACTGGGGCAAACCTGGTCAGCCACCTGAGCCAAAGCAGCCCGAGAACACCTTTTGGAACAGCGTCAGGCACAATGTGGTGGCAATGGTGGGATTGTGGAGGACCCTGACCTTGCAACCTATGTCAGCATGCAGGCCGTGGCTATAGGCCCTGCTAATGTCCTTGAACAGAACCTACAGGCTTTGACCCAGATCCTGAACTCTCAGCAAAAAATGCTAGACTGGCAACAGGATTGGATCCAACACAGTTTGGCGTCCTTCAAAATGCCTAAAGTGACTAAGGACGACAACCGGGAGGTGTACAGAGGCATTTGAATGGCACGCCCTCATTACCAGGCTCGACAAGAGATATTGGGCCAGCCAGCTGGGAACCTTAGTAGTTGGCAAGGCTCAAGCCGCCTATTTGGCCCTCTCAAGGGACAACGCCCAGGACTACGAGCACCTGAAGGAAGCCATCCTATACAGATTGGAAATTAACCCTGAGCACTACCACCGTCAGTTCCAGGCCAAGGAACCCGAGGAGAAACGACCGAGAGTGCTGCTGCAGCTTGTGCAGGATCTGCTGGATAAGTGGGTAAGCCCAGCGGGGCAGGACAGAGAGGCACTGGCAGACCAGATTGTCCGCGAATAGTTTCAGAATGATTTAGAAGAGCGGATACAACACTGGGTCTGACAACATATGCCACGGACCTGCGAAGAAGCTCTAAAATTGGCAGAGGTTTTTACTGCCTCAGAGGCCAACTACCCCAGGGAGAGAAGGAACCTGGGACCCTCAATGGCAGTCCCAAGAGAGCCAGAGCACCGGCGTCTGCCTGGCCAGGGGGCTACCAAAGATACTGTGCATTTCCAGTGCAGGCAGAATGGCCATTTTTCAACGGAATGCCCGAGCCAGGCCGCGGAACACTGGATCCCGGACGACAGATCAAGGGCCCCAACAGACAGTCCCAGAGCTCAGCGAGCCAATGGACTGCAGCTATGTGGTTGGCAGGGAGAACGTGGCTTGGAGTCGTCCCATTGTCAAGGCTGGATATAAGGTTGCCCCGTGCAAGCTACTCTGAACTCAGGACGTGCTCAATCCCTTGTCAGGGCAGATTTGGTGTAATTGCAAAGCCGGCAGAAGGCTCACCACATGAGGGTAGCCTGCCTGCATGGGGATGCCAAGCAAATCAAGCGCCAATGGGTCCGCCTACGGGTAATGGAGCACCAGGGAGAACTCCTGGTGAGGGTCATGCTCACTTAGCATGTGAGATGCTTCTGGGATGAGATTGGACACCAGTATATGATGTCCTGGATAGGGTGAGGGACACAGAAGTGGTCCATAGGAAGATTCAGAACCAGGAAGGCTGGTTGGGCGAGATCGAAGAAAACGAGGGGTCGGCAGACGAGACGGATGAATTAGACCTTAATGACTTTACCTGTAGCTTCCAGTTCTGAGAGGCACAAGAGGAGGATCAGGAAATCAGGGCGCTTCAAGAGCAGGCCCAAAGCACCAGAGGGAGTTCCGCATTATCGCCTGAAGGGCATCCCCGCTTTGAGGTAAGGAATCGCCTCCTTTACCACCTACAAGGTGACATGGGGGAGGAAGCTGAGGGCTCACAGCTGGTAGTGCCCACCTGATTCTGCCAGACCATTTGGCAGTTGGCTCATGCGAATCCCACAGGGGGACATCTGGGCTAGGACAAGACCCTCGTGAGGGTGAGCAGGTGGTTTTTTTGGCCCAGGATGGGGGAGGAAGTGGACCGCCAAAGTGTAGCCTTCCCCAACTGCCAAAAGACGAGAACCGAACATCCTCCACAGGCACCCCTCCAGCCCATGCCTGTTATAGACACCTCACTTTCAAGGATAGCCTTAGATGTTGTGGACCTGCTTCCCTGCAGCAGGTTGGGCCACAAATACATATTAGTCACAGTGGATTACGCCACCTGGTACCCGGAGGCAATCCCCCTGTGCGCCATAACTGCCCTGAGTATTGCAGAAGAGCTAATAAGATGGATAGCCATCTTATAACATGGATGGGGATACCACAAGAGATACTAACGGATCAAGGAAAGAATTGCATGTCCGGGGTTTTGAGAGTGGTATGTTGGATCCTCCAAATAAAACAGCTCCGCACCTTGGTTTACCATCCCCAAACCAATGGGTTGGTGGAATACCTCAACGGGACGATAAAATGGGTATTGCGCCAATGCATACAAGGAGACCTCCGGAAGTGGGATCTCCTCCTTCCTCTAGTACTGTTTACTCTCAGGGACACTCCTCAAGATCCCACGAAGTTCCCTCTGTTTGAGCTAGTGTTGGGACATCGCCCACAGGGTCTCTTACAGGTCTTGAGAAAAGAGTGGGAGCAGGAAGGAGGACGCTCCCAAAGCCAAAGACATATCAACAGGCGTTCCACCAGAGAATCAGGTTGGCTCGGGACCTGGCTCAGGAAAACTTAAGAGAAATCCAAACCCGTCAAAAGGAAAAGTATGATCACTGGGCCAAAGAGCGACAATTCGAACCAGGACAGGGAGTCCTGGTGCTGCTCCCCACGTCCGCGAGCAAGTTCCTAACCCAATGGCAGGAGCCATTTGAAATTCTCCGATGGGTGGGATCAGTGGATTATGAGGTGCACAGGCCTGGACACCTTCAAGGTAAGCAAATCTACCATGTGGACCTCCTACGGGAGTGATGAGAGTCTGAAGGATAGGCGGGCTTTTCCAAGGCTGATAACGAGGACCTAGGACCCCAAGGGTTAGGAAGAGGGACTGAGTCCTCTTTGGCGGGAACCCTGGTTAGGCTGGGAGAGGAATTATCCTCTGTTCAGCGGAGAGAGGCCTGAAGCTTGATAAATGAGTTCCGGGAGACATTCTGCGAGGAACCCAGCTGGGTTCGGGGCTCGTTCCATGCTATAAAAACACTGCCCGGGACAACGGTGAGGGAGAGGTGGCAACCCATTCCACACCACCTCCTGGAAGCTGTCCAAAGAGAGATTGACTCAATGTTAAAGATAGGAGTCATTCGGCCCTCAAGAAGTCCCTGGAGGAGCCCGCTGGTGCCGGTACATAAGCCTGATGGGTCTCTAAGGCTTTGTGTAGATTACAAAGCCCTTTAATCCTGGCAATTTGGTGGGCGGTAGACCACTTTAGGTACTACCTGATGGGCAGAGAGTTTAAATTGGTAACTGACTATGCCCCACTGAGGTGGCGGAGCACAGCCAAGATCAATAACGCCTGGATTACCTGGTGGGCCTTGGCACTCCAACCATATAAGTTCCACATAATACACCAACCTGGAAAAACTAATACAGTGGTGGACTTCTTGTCCAGGTGCAGAGGCGAAGACCAGACTGGGGACCAAGGAGATCAAGTGAAGGGACAGACTGACCCCACAGGTACGGCCCAAAACGGGAATGAAGAAGCGCCACAAAGCATCTTAAGGGGGGGGAGGGGAGGGTTACGTCCCAGGGACACCGGGGCTAGAGGGAAACCCTGGCCCAAAACCAATGAAAAAGGAAGCACATACTTACCCCTTGCAGGAGCTGAGGACAGCAGAGGAGCACACACCGGGAAATCACCCGTGCATTGTTAGCCGCGCTCACATCTAGCTGAGAGCCGGTGATGTTAGCGAGAGATGCCACCCGGCGGGAATAAAGTAGGGCCCTGGGAGCAGCGCTGAGAGGCTGCAGGAGACGACAGAGCCCGAGGTCATAAGCAGGCACGCACGGGGTTTCTCTGCCTCGGGCAGGGAAAGCTGCAGCAGCGCCGGGAGCGGCGAAAGCGGCAAGAGCCACAGCTATGAGAACGCCAGCTGTGGAGCCGATGAGAGAGCTGGTAGGAGAGCGGGAGAGGGAACCGGCTGCAGAGCCAGTGGAAAAGCCAGCAGGGATGCCCATGAAGAAGCCAGTGGGAAAGCCAACAAGGAAGCCAGGGAGAAAGCCAGCAGGGCCAACAGGACCTCAGGTCTCGTAATCCTCGGACCAGAGTCCAGCTGGCTGGGGACGAGGGAAGAGACAATACAGGGTTGGTTAGAAGAGACTGAGACCCACGATTGAAGGTGGCGTTGGCCAGGGTGTAGGAGAGGTTGGAGCCCCGTCAGTGCCTGCCGAAGGCATGACGGCACTGGAGGCTGCGGTGAGGGGGAACCCCACTACTGAGGGTCCAGATAAGGCCATGGCTGGCGAGTTTCAGGGGTCTACCACCGTCACCCAAGGCACCCCCTGGGGGCTGCCCGCAGGACCGGGGCATACCCGGTCAGCCACCTGAGCCAAAGCAGCCCGAGAACGCCTTTTGGAACAGGGGCAGTCACACAGTGATTCGGACACAGGCACGACTTTGAAAGTTTTTTCTACGTACCCTGAGGTAGCAGCACAGCCTGTGATCACTGCAGTGCTGGGGCACATGGAGCATTCCATAGGAGCACAAGGGGCTCTCCAGTGTGCATGGCAGCGAGCCTGGAAGTGGACTGGAAGCACTTCCGGTCCACTTCTGAGTCTGCCTGGAAGCATGCTGGGGGAAGGGGGGGGATGTCCCCCATGTCTCAGCAATCAGCCACAGGGCAACCCTAAATGCACCTCCCCCTCCCCCCACACACCCAGGAGGCACCAGCCGCTGGAGCTGGGGGGAAGCATGGAGGGGGGGGTGCACTGGGCTCCCCCATGCTCTCCCCTGGTGGACCAGGAAGTGGACTGGAAGTGCTTCTGGTTCACTTTTGGATCTGCTGCTAAGTGCCCCAGGGAGCTGCCCTGCTCCTGTGGGACGCTGCATCTGCCCCAGCACTGCAGCATTCATAGACTTTCCTACTTAGAGGTATGTAGAAGAAACTTTTAAAAGCTGTATCTATGTCCAAATTGCCAAATCTGTATGAATCTCTCTGAATTGATTTGAAGGGTTCTGATTTGATTTGGGATTTTGACCCAAGATTAAAGGGTCCTCCGATTCAATTCGGAGATTTGGCCACCAAATTGGGCCGAACCTCTGCCAATTGAACCAGGGACCAAAGCTTCGCGCAGCCCTAATGGCAGCAGAGTGGGGAGCCCCAAGCCTGAAGCAGGCAGCCCACATCTTCCCCCCCCCACTCCCATTGGCCCTGCTCTGGCAGAGCTATGGGGGAAGGGGGTGGTATAGAGCTTCATCATAGACCTCAACTCCCTGGCAAAAATAGAAGTCAGCACCTATGGCTGGCATGTTTTGGAATCGAGATCTCTTTCAATAGCGTTGCACAGAGTTCAATGGATTCCCTTAATGAGGTTAAATGTAGTTCGATCTCTCTATAAATTGCCCCAGGCTTTGTTCGCAGCAACAATGACTTCCTCACCACTTAAGCTGAGCTACTGAACCAGCTTTGCCAATACAGATCTGAGTAATGACCTGATGCTAATTTATAAAGTACCTTGATAATTGGTTAATTGCTTCCCATTCTAGCTTTCTTTATTTTTTGGGACGCAGCCCTTTAAAGTCTAGAAGCCTGCTATGCACTAACACTGGTACTTTCCACATCTCACTTTTAAAAGGTAGTTAACAGATCCTGACAAACCCACAAAAGGGTGAGCTGGGTCATAACACTTAATAATTTATCTTGGGATACCGCAGTTGCACATGAAGAACAGTCAAAACAAACGGGCATTAGGACTCAGTGCTTCAATTCATAGGGCAGAATTATGGCAGTAAACTGCAGCTGAATATCAATTGTGACCCATCTACAATGCATTTAATTACAGCCAAATACATAGAAAAACCAGGAGTTAAAGTCTCCAGTTGGACAAAAAGATAACTCGAATTAGTTGCAAAGCAGTTTTCTTACTTAGAAGAGGAAATAGTATTTAATTACCTGAAAGGGCGGCGGAGGGGTTCCAAAGAGGATGGAGCTAGACCCCAAAGTTTGGTGTCATCAGTGAACTTGACATATCTGCTTCTGACTCCAATGTCCACATCATTAATGAAGATGTTGAAAAATATAGGCCCAAGGACAGATCCTTGAGGGCCCCCACTGGTCACAAGACACCACATTGATTGACTTCCGTCAACCACCACCCTCTGGTTCAACCACAGAGCCAATTCCCCAGCCAGCGGATCGTGGTGGACTTGAGGACGCAGATGGCCAGTTTTGCCAAGAGGTGATCAAGGGATACCAGATTGAAGCTTTTTTAAAGTCAAGATATATGACATCAATCTCCTCTCCCTTGTCCAGGTGATAGGTCACCTGGTTGTAAAAGGAAATAAGATTTGCCAAGCAGGTTCAAGTTCAACCTGAATTCTGTACATGGCCTTTTTATGTAACAATTTGTGTGGGTTTAACTAAGAGTATTTTTAAACTGATTTAATTAAACCAATGCAAACACCTGTCTGGACAGTCAAGTCAATATAAAGCTTCAGTAAACTTGATTTAATCTACTTTTTAAGAGTGCTCAGTGCTGTGTGCGTGTATAGATACAGCCTTAATATGACAGTCTAAGCAGGGCATCTAGAGGACATTTATGTTAGTGTAACATGCAGGAAAATGGAACTGGGCTAGTATGCAATGTAATGTCAATTTATGACTACTTTATTCTTCCCTAAATTTGGTGCTAAGGGTCTGCAAGTTTTCCTGTGAAAGAGAGAAGCTGGTTGATACTAGTGCACCTTGCACGCTCACTTAAAAACCAAAGTTATTATTTTATAAACAGGTGTATTCCTCCCTCCTCCTCCACCCCCTGCCAAAAAAAAAAAAAAAGTAACAAAATCCAGTGAGATTTTTTTTGCCAGGGCTCTCAGAAAAAGCAGCATTATCAAGGGTATCAGATTATTAACATATAATCCCTTTCCTGAAAGGAGTAATTTCCAAACAGCAAGTGTCACAATAAAAAGGAGGATGATCTCTTTACATGAGAGACAGACAGACAGACAGACAGACAGAGAGAGCACAAGCAGGTACTGGCACCAAACCAATGGCAATATGCTCCTTACTTCATTCTCTAAGTGTAATCCCAAACTGCATGCCAAAAACTGCACACAAATACTGCTTGAGCAATAAATTGCCATTTTACAGTGCTTGCTCTCTAGTTTTT
The DNA here is from genome assembly GCA_030014935.1 of Caiman crocodilus. NCBI lineage: Eukaryota > Metazoa > Chordata > Crocodylia > Alligatoridae > Caiman > Caiman crocodilus. The sequence goes on along the minus strand of JAGPOW010002067.1, from coordinate 16,022,140 downwards.
CCAAAGTTATGCTTCATTGGTAAAGCTGTAGTTTAGTACTATACAACAATGTAAAAGAAAAATGGTTACAGTCCTTTCAGAAATGAAAACACAAGTGCACAGTATTTAACCAACATCCATCACTGAAAACAATATCTTTATGGATACTGCCACAGAAAATGAAGGCGCAAAGAGAGTCATTTAAATATTAAATAAGCAATAGGGATGTAAAATCCTAGCAGGAACAAGGAGTAATAGAATTTTGCTTCCCTGTAGTCGGGCAAGGTCAACTAATGTTGGGGGTACAGGGTTGACCTAAAACTAGCTACCCTGAAATAAAAATCTGTCTGTGGTCGACTCCACTTGTGCAAAATGGCTATCACAATATTATAAATCAGTAACAGCAGACTAAGGATTTAAGTACCTGCTTATCCTTAGCACGTGTCCTTCAGGTGAGATATGAGGCATACTGACCAAATAGAACAAACATTGTATGAATATTACGTATGTACATATAGTTTATGGATGGATGCCCTCAGTCTCAAAGGCTCCGCATCTGGCAGTGTTCACAAGAACTAATTGTACAGTTTTAAAACTGTACAATGTAGCTCAGTTAGAGAAGGAAGTAAGGTGTATCTTGCTATTGGTTTGGTGCCAGTACCTAATCTGTCATGAGAAGAGATCCTCCTCCATTTTCTTGTGACACTTGCCATTTGGGAATTACTCCTTGAAGGAAAGGGATTATCCATTAATAATCTGATATCCTTGATATGGCTGTTCTTTCTGAGAATCCTGGCAAAAAGCTCCAAGTACTTGCACTTCATGGCTTTAGTCACTCATGATTATAGACACCCAGTATAACTGCACTTTTAATGCAATGACACAAGATGAAGCATAAGATTCTTGTAACACAGTAGTGTGGTGTTTACCTGCTCTTTCTGTCACTTTGTAATAAGTAGCTTACTCTGAATCTATATGAACGCAAGCATATATACCACACAGTAGCCTTGTAAATCGCAGAGTCTAAATCACACACACTTTCGCGGATATCCTCTTACCACAGATTCATGCTAGGCTTTTTCCATCCCATCCTATTCAAAATATTGGCCTTGTTAAAAATTCTATAGAACTCGCAAGATTACATATGAAGTATAGAGCTCCTCCTGCCTTCTGGGACTGTCTAGAGAACTGTTCACTACATGGATGATAGGCTTTGAATTCTTTTTTTCAGATTTGTTGCTACCAACTCTGAAACTGGAAGACATGTGTAGTACCTTCAAATGCAGACCTGTCAAAACTATGCATCACTCCTAACACATCCTAAAGCGGGGGGGGGGGGGCCATTATTATGGGTGAAGAGCCACTTACTGAGTTTTGGCAAGCCACTGAGGGCCACATGGTAGGCAGACCAGGGCAGATTAATATTAATTTTCTACATTTCTGGGGGCCCCACAGGCTGGATAGAATGGCCTGGTGCGCCACATCTGGCCTGCAGGCCACATTTTGCCCACCCCCGACCTAGAATCTGGTTAAAAAAAAATGACACTTTTTTAACTGCCAACGGATTCAGTTCTGTTTTGAAACAATGAAATAGGACACTATTGCACCACATTTAGACTGAATTAATGTTTTTTTAGTTGTCTTCTCTTCCTTGGAAACCCTCTAACAGGATGATTCACTTTGTAATGGTTGGCATTCTGCTGGCACAGCTATACCAGCTGGGAGTGTGAGGTCAGTTGTTCAGATGATGAAACTATGCCAGAAAAAACTCCTAAAAACAAAATAACCATCTTTCTATAAACCAACAAGCTTACTATAAATGCACCTATGCTGATATTGCTTTTGCCATGTTTCATTTTCAGTATTCTGGGAAGTGTTGCTTTATTCTCTGTTAGGAAATACTGCATTGACTGGGGATTCTGCTAAAACAGCCATGTCAGCAAAGACTGTGATGTTGATAGGTCCTTAGTTCATGATCTCGTCTTCCCAGGACAACAGTTTTGAACAGCTATTATTAGCCTTTAACAGTATGCTTCCAAAGCTCTACTAATGAAATACTAATTATGCCCAATAGTTTAAACAGCAGAAAGACCCAAGAGAATGATAAACATCAGGTTACAAAGTCCAAGAGAATGAAGACTCTGGATAATTTCCACTTCTCTCTGCAAATCATTCAAAATAGTAGTTGAATCCACAGTTAGTCTTCATCATTATATGCTCCCATCAACACACATGATCCAAGTCAGTCAATCATTAATATAAAGTAATTAGTTATATCTGGTTTTATAGCATGTGGTCACATGACGTTCTGGACAAAACAAGTCTGCAAGGCCAAACACAAGCATTCCTTATTCAAACTGCAGTTGCACTAACACTAAAAGACAGAGAAATTATTGGGCAAATACATCAAGAATTATAGTGGGACTAGCCAGTAAAGGGATCCATGTGAACAAATATTTCTTTAATCCCAGCTTCAGGAATTTAGTATTCTATTTGCCTCAGGGTTTCATGAAAGGCACCCTTCGTTGCAGTCATCATGCTTCATTCACAGAACAAGCCTGTACATGGAGAGCAAATAGCTACTTTTTCTTTTTTCATGATATTATTTGCATTTTTCTTTTTTCAAGCATTTGGCTTGGGAAAATTCACACCCCACTAACTTTAAGATACAGAATTTTAGGGATTTGATCCGTCTAGTTATAAACCAGCATAAAGTCACCTTTTATAGGTGACTTAACACTGTCCAGTCTGGGTAATGAGTACCCTAAATGGCCAGGCATAGCACATGGTTATTTTATGCTCTGCTGCCAGTATCTTGCTTGTGCCCACTACATCAAGCTTTGACAGAAGTGCAATCAAGGGCACCGTTATCATCTAAACACACCCCCATAGTCGCATGATCAGAATATTCACCTTGGTTTTGGACATACTGAGACACACAAACAATCTAGACTGGCTTGCTTACCTGTTCTTGCATTTACAAAAAGCACACCCTCTACTATGATTTCATTTTCACCTATCACATTATGCTATAAGGCTCCTATCTGATTTCCACAGCAGCCTCCTAAAAACATGCAAATCTAACATGGAAATTAAGGTTCTCTAAGGACTTAAACACATAACAGGATTTCTGTTTTTACTACTTTCACTGTTTAATCTGTGGCTACTTTGCAGTCTCATTATTTCTGGGGAGGAATGACTAAATCAAAGTTACCCAACCATGAGTGCTTCTGTGTATGATGGTAGGAAAAATCTGAAGAGACATGAGGTGTAAGTAACATTTTTTTAAGTATGCTTTACTGTTTGCATTCTATATTCTCCGTTGCATGGAATCAGGCCAAAGGTTTACTCTACATTAACATATTTTTTTTTGCCTATATAGCTAAACTAACAAACCCTGCTAGTGCATACAGCTTATATAGATAAACTAGTAATTTTGCCAGCATAGTTTATTAAACTAGTTCCCCAGATGAGATGAGATAATATAAGGCAATAATATTTTTAGCTAACACAACTGCATCTATATAGAGTTTTGACCATTATAAAATGGAGCCTTAAAGATGTAACTTTGCTAAGTACAGACAGTCAAAAAACCCAGTGCTGAACCAATTTAATTTTCACAGATTAGTTTAAACTGCATAGATTGAACCAATAAGCAAATGAACAGACATTCACATGTGATTCAGGAAACGTAGCCACATGCCTGCAGTGGCCCAGGGCAGAACCCAGGAGGGCGCCAGAGCATGCCTCCCTGCTCTGCTGGAGCAGACAGCTTCGGCCAAGGCTAGCCCACTTACCCTGGGAGGGGGGAGGGAGATGCAAAGCATCCTGGGACGCAGGGGGACTGTGAGTACTGCATCCAGTTTTGGGCTCTACAATTCAAAAAGGATGTGGAGAAGCTTGAGTGTCCAGACAAGAGCCACACACGATCAGAGGTCAGGGAAGCAGACCCTACGATGACAGGCTGAGAGCCCTGGGGCTCTTTAGCCTGGAAAAGCGCAGGCTCAGGGGTGATCTGATGGCTACTTATAAGTTTATCAGGGGTGACCATCAGTATCTGGGGAAATTTTTGTTCACCAGAGTGTCCCAAGGGATAATGACTAGGTCAAATGGTCATAAACTACTACAAGACTGTTTCAGGCTGGACAGAAGGAAGCAAACTGGATGCTTATCTTGCTGGGATCCTATGACCCCAGCTGACTTCCTGCCCTTTGGGCAGGGGGCTGGACTCGATCTTCCAAGGTCCCTTCCAGCTCTAATGTCTAGGAAATCTATGAAATCTATGACATAAACCTGAATCTGGAAGGGATCTGGGAGAAAAAGTCAATAAACCAATTTGAGCTAGATCAGATAAGTCTGATATACTACATCAATCCAGATTTATTTTAAACCAGTTTTGGCCATTTTGAAAATGCTTTAAGTATACTAAACTTCTGTTGTGCTAGAAATTGGAACCAGTTTCTGATCACTTTTTTGGTTTATGTTTAATTTCTGTCACTAGCCATAAAGCTTCATAGACATGCCCCAGGGAGGTGAGGGGCACTTTAACTAGCGAGCCATGCTAATTAGAAGTGCCTGAGTGTCATGTGCATCAGCATCCCTATGGTTGTTCAATGAGTTTTCATTCAAAGCGCCCCAATGCCATTTTTCAGCATGAAGCATGGGAAAACTGTTTAACGCATTAGTTATATCAAGGAAATTAAACGAGACTATTTTAAACCCATTTTGGTTTGTTTTTATTAATTAAAATAGTCTCTGTAAAATCTCCCTCCTTCTACAATGAAAGGTTGAAAATGGTTCTCAAAACATAAGTCATTTAGCTATTTCTTTAATAAGATTAGGAAAGATCAAGTGTTAAATTCCTGATACTACTTAAAAAAGGAGAAAACTTCAACACATATTTGATCTCCTTCACACATACAGAAGAAAGGCCTAGCTCTTCATATCAGCTTTCCCCTCTTTCACACACATTGAACCCTTGCATGTCACCTCTACAGGAACCATACTGTTTTCAAGTTTTCTATATTAAAAAAAGATCTTTTAAACTGCTAATCTGTCTTGTCATTTGCTTTCAATTTCAACTGAAAACCAGTTATCTTTATCTTTTTAGTCTTGTGCACCTGATTCACAGTTCCCATGCAAAGGTGACTTAAACTTGTTTCAAGATGTTAGGACTCATTTACCTCCTAACCACAGCTGCACTTTGTGATTACTGCACACAATTAAAAAATTTCAAGGAAACAGTTTTACACTGAATTATTAAATCTTATTAACGCAGAAGATGCATTTTAGCAACAGTGGCATGGTTTACAAATTCACCCTATAACATGGTATGTAGTCTAACCCTACTAATGAAAACTAATTGTTGAAACACGGGGACCATACCACCTGAGAGCACACTGATTCCAGCAAGATCCCAATAGATATGAACATAAAAAAAGCCATATCTGGAGCCAATTCTTTACAACTCTTGGATTCTTGCTCTGATTTCCCCTGTGAGTTCAAGGAAGTGCATCTTCTCTCATCAAAAATGGAACCCATGCTTTAAAAATAAGCCAAAGAAAGATACTTCTATTAAGCCTTGACACTCTATTATTGCAGATAAAATATAGCTAATGGTTTTAAGAACAAAGTAAGCTGCAGTACTGAATTATATTCCCCCAAATGCTGGAAGATGGAATTTAAAATTCAAAGGTTTAGGAGCATCATACTATTTTACTGGGGCAGAGAAACTATAGTAGGTGAGTAGGAATGAAAAGAATTAAAGAAAAAAAAATGGAGAAATATTCCTTCAGTAGCCATTGTGGGTGCATTTGTTTCTCTATGCAGACAAAATTATTTCAGTACATGACTGGCTTTTTTCAGTTTAATCTTACTTGTCTCCAAGCAACAGAAACTAAAATGAAAAAGCCACTCTCATACCCCAATCAAGACTCATCTTCATCACAAAATTAACTTATATCTCAGATATAGTCCTTAACCTGAGCCCTGTCCACACACTAGATGCAGTTAACTCAAACTGAATCACTTGTCATAGAGCAAAGACCAAAGGTTGAGTTAGAAAAAAATTAGTCAGCTATTAAACATATTGCCTGTCTTACCTCAATATAACTTAATACATAAAAAAAAACAAAACAAAAAAACCCCAACTGTTAAAGAAAAAAAATGACTATCCCACAGGAATCACAAGCCTTGAACAGGCTGCCATAAATAACAGTGACAAATTGGTAAACAAAGTAAGATACATTCCCAGTTGCATAAAGTTTACAATATGAGAGAAAACAAACACAAAATATGGAACAACAGTTTAGTTAAAGGACTCAATGGGGTTGCTTTGTTTTTTTAAAAGGAGAGAAGGCAATTTCTGGACAAGCAGACATGCAAAGGCAAATGGAGAAAAAGAAAGGCTGCAGCAAAGAGAATGAAATGGGAAGGGAATAGGAAGTTAGTTCAGACTCAAGCTAGCATTTACAAATGTTACAATTTATCACTATTTTAATTATTGATACTATATGAAAAGCAGAGAGCTCTTTTCCTTTTCATTTGGACTCTAGCAACATAAGCACCTGAAAACTTCAAATATTGATGACACAATAGGTATTCAGTAGAAAGATGCCCCATGGACAGTTACTGTGAAACACTATCCACCGGCTTCTTGTAAGGGACAATGGATATGCATATCATGTACTACCTGAAAATAGGTAATGACAAGGTACTAATGTGAAATGCTGCTGAAGCCCCAATGAGCAAGGTCAGTGCTGTGGAAAGGAGAATGTGCAACTTGAGTCCTCACTGCTTTATACTGGCCATTGCAATGACAGGCTCCTCACAGTTACTGACAGCATGCAGGCAAAGCAAATGAAGGAAGGTTCAAGGCACAAACTGCAACATTGGTATTCTGCTTAAGACAACCTCTAGGATGTTCAGCATGGAAAGAAACCAACTATCTAGCATGTATGCAGCAACCTCCACAGCACAGGGGACTGCCTCAGGTGACCCAGACATGACCAATCTTGTTGCAGGGGGGCCACACATCACACTTGAATCTGTTATACTGGTTACAGGGGAAGAATGGAAATCCAAAGTCAGAAACAGGTTTGTAGTAACAAACCAGTATATAGTTTTTTAAGAGTGAAATCCTTAGCTCATGAGGATCTACATTACTATGTTTAAAAGAGAATCTGGTCAAGATTACCATTTTACTTCTTATAACAAGGAAGGGATCAGCTGCAGATCAAAACTTTTGGTTACCAGTTTCTTCATGTACTTTGTGTAATAATTAATGCAACCATGTTACATGACAAAATGGGCATGAAAAAGGAAGATTAGGACTAAATGTTATCAATAGCCACAGGGCTTAAAATCTGTTTTGAGACATTACTCTGATACAATCACAGAGAAGCACAAGTATCTGTCACTACCTTGCAATTAAATATAACAGGAGACAACAATGGCGATTTAAATGCTTTGCAAAATCTAGATACAACAGGACAAACTGATGCCAAAATCTAATTGAAAGTCACTCAACATAGGTTCTTTGGCAAATTCTGTCATTAAAGGATATACCCAAGGAAGAATGTAATCATTATAGCTCATCTTTGATCCCAGATACAAATGGTAAACTGTGCATGCTTGTGTAAAGCTTTTGATAGGCATTAAACCAAATAGAGTAGCTAATTTGTGAAGAAAGGCATAATGAAAACCCATGCAGCCAAATCTTAAGATGAGATCTTCAATTTACTTTCCCAAGCTGAATTAAGTGTAGGTACTGTATTATCTGCCTTGATCACTGGAACCACACAGCCAGAGAAAATAGACATAAGGAGGGTCAAGAATTCCTGTGTTGTCTTGAAAAAGTGCATCAGTCACCATGTGTAAGGGCCATTTCTACAGTATGCACCAAAATGAAATAGCATATTATGTTATTTAAATTTAATTTTTTGACATTCTACTAATGGAAATGGTTATATTTTACAAGTATATCAGAAAAACCTGTAAGTCTCCGCACATAATTTATATGCACAAGTTCTCAGTCTCATAACATGCAGCTTGACTACATGTTTTAAGCACTGTACCAGCATTTAGAGAGATATCAAATAAAACAAACTGCATTTGATAAGAGGTACTCTACTTATTTGGTGCTACAAAACACTGCTTTTGTTTTATTTATTAAGCATATTATTAACTTGTAAAATTTGGTAATATGCTAATGCCTGAAGGGCTCACTGTGGAACTTGGCAAAATTCTGCTGCACTTCTGAAACTCCAAGTCATGCTTTAACAGTTATTGTTTGTTCCAATTTTTTTTCCTGGACTTATACACGTATAGATATTGGACAATATAAGAGAAAAGGACCAAAATGTTTATTATCAAAACAGAGCTGAAAAAAGTCACAACCAGAATTTAATTGGCAGCTCATGATTTGAATCAGCTGCTATAAAAAAAAAAAAATCAACTAAGGTAAGTGAATGAAGAAGCTCTGCTGTAACTGCGGGGAAGGGAACAGTCCTCATATACTTCACCGCTAACACCTCACGTTAGAGCTTTCCAGATCAGAGATGTGAAGCCTGGTGTCGTTTCAGTCCTACTTTGAGTCTGGTACTGTGCACACACCAGGGAATTCTTATAGGGTTTAAAACCAACAAGATAAGGAGCTAACCAGCGCATTTCAGTTTAGTTGAAGCAGTTTCCATCATCCATCAGCTACAGACAATTTTAATTCGACATCAAACAACCCTGATCACATGAGTGAAAACACAGAAATAGGGACTTCAGATTGAGCCTGTGCTTGTCACTTGTGTTTCTACAACAACTGCCCGGTAATCACTAACATTTCAGATTGCTTATGGTGTCAACACTCGTGCCAACTGCTGGAGAGGCCAAAGCAATGACCGCGTCTTCCACCGAGCCCGCGCCGCCTCATCTCCCCGCACCACCGCGACTGCCCGGCACTGGCCCGAAAACGGGGCTGCCTCCCGCTGCGCAGCCCCCAGCCCGAGCCCGGAGCAGCAGGCGGCCCTGTGCGCCCTGCTCGTCTTCCTCTAGGCAGCGCCCGCCGCGAGCCCCGCTGCACGTCCCGCACCGCGCTGCCCCCGGCCCGGCCCCCGCCCCTCCCGCCCGCAGCCCCAGGCCGGGCGCTGACTACTTTGCCTTGCCCTGCCCTGCCCGCCCCTCCCCCGGCCGAGTCCCGCTACCCGCCCTTACCCGCCCCGCTCGGGCACCAGCGGCTCCGGTCAGCCAGGCCCGCGCAAGCGCACACGCACCTCCCACAGGGACCAGCGCCACAGCCAGTTTTTTCCCTCCACAGAACAGACGCGGCAACGCATGCGCACAGGGACGGCCCCGCGGGAAGCTTTCTGCGTCTGCGCGAGGCCGGTGGGCGCGGGAAGAGTGATGGTATCGCGCTGGTCTTGCCCGGGCGCGGAGACGGGGTTCCCGTCATCACTGCGCCGGGGCGTGCCCGGCTCGGCTGCGGGGAGAGGGCTCACCCCAGAGCAGGATGTGGGTTGCCAGCGGGCACTGGGGCCAAGAAGGGCTTGCCTCTTCCTCCGTGCCCTTTCTCCCTGCCTGCGGGCAGCAACTAGGGCAGTTTCCGTTCCCCTGAGGCAGGTCTGCTGCTCTGTACCCTCTGTCTGAGGGGCCACCATGTGCAACTCTTCCAGTGCTTCAGAAATGTCACATGTAGGAGCAGTGATGCCACCTGAGTGCAGCTGCATGGCACTCATGGGATGCTGGAGAATGAGGGACGAGGCCTCAGTTTGGTACAAGGCTGCAGCAGTGACTTATGGTATGACCTCTAGTCTCCCTTGCTATCCCTTCATGAAGTTGTGATAGTAAGGGCAAAAGAAGGGCCCATTTGTGTCAGGCAGCAGTCCATTGAGCCCAGCATCTTGTTTTAAACAGTGGCAAATGGGGTATGTCTCAAGTAGTCTATCCCTTCTCAAACTTTGTGTGGCGTCAAACATCACTGATCTGGGGGTGCCAGGGGATGCATGGTTGATTGTTTTATGTAACCGCCCTCAATGGACCTAATATTTATTATGGTAAAATGAATAAATATTTATTCAACCTTGTAAAATGCTTTGAAATAGTGAAAGGAAAAATACATATCAGTGACAATTATAGCTAATACTTTAGTGAAAATGATTGTTCTAGGGATTGCTTGCTATTCAGTAACATTTTTTTTTAGTTTGGAATAGCTAAGTCAGAAACCAATTCCTACTGAATATGAAGAACACCCACAGTGTTCATTTTACTTGACTTGACAATCTCTTTCTGTTTACAACTAGATAAGTAACCACCCCACTAAAGAGTATTAACAAATGCATCATTCTCATCACTGTGGTGAGTGGGTCCCCATGGCTAAGGATGACTGGCACTGGGAGTAGATGAGTCAAGTGGGTGAGGGCACAGATGACTTGCAGGCTTTTCCTACACCAGCATATGTTGCTGTTAGAAAAGGCCCGTATCTTTCATTATGGCTAAAAGCACATGAGAGTTAGCTAGGAGGTTTCTTTCATTCAAGCATATCTTTAGAATGTCCTTGAAGTGCTCTCTTTGGCAACCATGCTTCTCATGCCCCAGTTCACTGTACAGGAGCTCATTGAGCATTCATGTATTGTCCATCCAAGTCATAAGAGAGGTGGATGGCCATGTTAGTCTGAAGTCATAGCATCTGATGTAGTAGGTTATTGCCTAGGAAAGCAGCTGTACCTCAGACATGGTCTCTAAAGTGCCACCCTGCCCTACCTCCTGCCATTCAACCCACACATCCTGAAGAAAGGAAGGATGGAGAGCAGCAGAGTAAGGACCCTAGACTTCAGAAAAAGCAGACTTTGGCTTGCTCAAGGAACTCATGGGCAGGATCCACTGGGAAGCTAGTCTGAGGGGGAGAAGAGTCCAGGAGAGCTGGCTGTACTTTAAAGAAGTCTTACTGAGAGTGCAGAAGCAAACCATCCCAATGTGCAGGAAGACTAGCAAGTATGGCAGAAGACCAGCTTGGCTTAGAAGGAAACTCCTCAGTAAATTAAATCACAAAAAGAAGCTTTATAAAAAGTGGAAACTTGGACACAGTGATGATGCATAGGCGGTGCACGTGCATCCCGTGAGAGCGCAAGTGCACCCACTGACTGGCTGCACTTGCTGCTTAGCCAATGGGTGGGGGAGGGGGGCAGGTGGGAGTGTTGCTGCTCCCCGTGAAAGCACCAGCCAATCACTCAGGCAGTGGGATGGGCCATGGGGAGACACCCCCATCACTTCTGGGCAGCGCAATGGGTTGCAGGGGGATCCCCTTGTTGATGTGACGGGTCTCAGGGGGGCATGTGCCCCCCCTGACTAAGGTGGTACCAGTTGCCCATGTTGGACAAATGACTAGGGAATAATATAAGCATTGGTGAGGCATGCAGGGATGAAGTCAGGAAGGCTAAAGCACCACCAGTGCAGTGTGATACTGCAGCTAGTAAAGTGACCAAAACGCTGGCTTGCATCCATAGATGCTTCTCAAGCAAATCCCGGGACATCATTCTCCCCATGCACTTGGCCTTGGTGAGGCCGCAGCTGGAGCACTGTGTCCAGTTTTGGGCTCCACAATTCAAAAAGGATGTGGAGAAGCTTGAGAGAGTCCAGAGAAGAGCCACGCACATGATCAGAGGTCAGGAAAACAGAACTTATGATGACAGGCTGAGATCTATGATGCTCTTTAGCCTGGAAAAGTGCAGGCTCAGGGGTGATCTGATGGCTACTTATAAGTTTATCAGGGGTGACCATCAGTATCTGGGGAAATTTTTGTTCACCAGAGTGCCCCAAGGGATGACAAGGTCAAACGGTTACAAACTACTGCAAGACCATTTCAGGCTGGACATAAGGAAGAATTTCTTTAGTGTCCGAGCCCCCAAAGTCTGGAATAGCATGGCATCAGAGGTGGTTCAAGCACCTACATTGAACGCCTTCAAGAGTAAATTGGATGCTTATCTTGCTGGGATCCTAGGACCCCAGCTGATTTCTTGCCCTTTGGGTTGGGGGCTGGACTCAATGATCTTCTGAGGTCCCTTCCAGCCCAAATGTCTATGAAATCTATGAACTGGGCTTATTTAGTCTAGAGAAGAAGAGACTAAGAGAGGATTTATTAGCAGCCTTCAACTACCTGAAGTAGGGTTTGAAAGAGAATGGAGCTAGACTGTTCTCAGTGGTGGCAGATGATAGAACAAGAAGCAATGGTCAGGAAGTTTAGGTTAATGTAACAGGGTGCCGTCTCTGGCAGCATTTTTTAAAGGCCGGTGAGTGGGACACCCTTCAAGTCCTGCTGTATTTTTCCTCTTTCTCTGGGGACCAGCTTCCCCTCTGTGTTCCTGCCACAACTCAATATCAGTTTGTTCTTAAAGCAGATGGTTTATAATTTTCTCTTTATGTTGGGGTCTCAGTTGCTGAGTCTTAACCCCTCTATCTGTAGCTAGGTCTGTCAAAACTAAGCAGGGATTGATTCCAGAGGCTCTAATTCTCTAACCACTTGGGCTCGTGGCCCTCCATTTCATACTTTGCACAACACCAGGCATACTAGCTGTTCTACACTGCGCCCCTGTGGTGCCAGGCTGTTGGGGCCTCAGCCCCCTCTGGCTTTGCCCTCCTTTCTGTAGTTAAGGCCATTTGCCTAAGTCCACTCACTAGGACCTAGCTTCCCTTCACACAACTCTAGGCTCATGGTCCTAATGCAGCAGGACTTTTTGAGCCCTCTCACAGTGCTCCTTAGTGCTAATGAGGTCTCTTCCTCCCCTACAGCCTCTGCCACAAACCACTGCCCTTAACATTAGCATAAACAATAGGCCCCTGTGGCCATATAAAGAAAATAAAGGTAAGAGAGGCAAACTGCCTGCTTACATGTGATTGGGCTTCCGTCTCCTGGCTTGTCACATTCTTCCTGAGGAAACTGCTGCAGCTTCTCTGTAGTCACCAAAAGTCCCCCTCTGTGCTGCCACCCTGGCCTTCTCCACCTGAGGTTTATATGGTTCTGGCCTTGTCCTTCTGGTCACCTGACCAGCCAGCTGGGCGTGATCCTGAAACCCTGCTGGACTGAACCATTGCTCCCAGAAAGTTCTGGATTTAAAGGAGCTGCCCTGCTTCCTGGTAGCAGGGCTAGGGTTCCCAGTTACAGTTAGATACCGAGGAGAATTTTCTCATTAGGAGGATAGTAAAGCACTGGAACAGGTTACCCAGAGAGGTAGTGGAAGCTCTAACCTTCAAGGATTTTAAGACCTGGCTACAGAAAGCTTTGGTGGGGAAGATTTAGTTGGGGATGGTCTTGCTTTGAGCAGGGGGTTGGCCTAGATGACCTCCTGAGGTCCCTTCCAACCCTAATTTTCTGTGATTCTATGTCCAGCCCATTGTAGCTTCACCTGTATTATTAATGTCTTTATGAGTCAGAGTGCTGCAGGATTTCATTATTGGTCATGTTGTACCACCACATATGGAGTAGAACATGAAAGTGCTTCCAATGGAACTTCCAGCTGACAAATGTGCCTGTTGTATGATAGCCATGCATCACACCCATACAGCAGTGTGGTAACCACAACACCTCTCTGCATCTTTAATTTGGGGGACATTATAGTACTCAGCTGATTTTATACTCATTTTGTAAGCCTTTCAAAGGTCACACTTGCTTTACGGATATGGGAGAATATCACCTGTTCATGTTGGCATGCTTATTCAAAATAGTTCCAAGGTAAGTGAACTCATGAATTGTTTGGAAGTTCATTTCAACTGATGGCTTTAGAAGGGTCAGTGTACTTTCTTCTAAGGACTTGACTCATAACCTGAGTTTTCCTAAGACTGATGATTAATCCAAAACTGGTTGCAGAGGCAGCAACATGGTAGTGCATCAATAGATAAGAGTTTCTGGTACAGTCATAGGCTTTCAAGTGTTTTTACACACAAGCTTTTACACCTACAAATGTGTAAGTGACCAATAAGCACTATTTTTTTTACAGCACTGTAAATATATATAACTTTGTAAAGAAAGTGCCGGCCAGATAACAAATCTGTATGTTGGAGGACTTGCAATCTAAAATTACAGGACAAAACAGTACAAGACATGATAATGGAGCATAAGCATAATTGGGAATGACTGTTCCAGTTGACTGCTGTGTGGAATAAATGTTGTTTTAGGAGTTCCTAGTATCCACCTGAAGGTACTAGACAGAAAAGTGAAATGAGATAGAAATAACAGGATAATCAGCACTCAACAATGACTGTTATAGCTCCTACATAAGATCAAAGGCTATAAGGAGATCAGTGGTCCATTTGTGATATGGGTAGTATTTTGGAAGAAGGTCTATTAACTCAACTATTTAATTGCAAAATGCTGGACTTTAGCCTCTTTTGGAAAGAGTACCAGAGCTATTCAAAATTGAAAGAAAAACAGACTTGTTAATGTGCTATTTATTTCAGGGGTTACTTGTGGCTCACTAAGTATTGGTGTGGGAAGTTACAAATTGATGTCATTTGAGCACATGACAGAATCATTTTCAGAAGATGTAGTGAAAAATCAGCTATTCATTAAGGCATATGTTGCATTATACATCATATGATAAATATAATTTATTATTACTTTCATTTATGTAGGGTAAAAGAAGGCTCTTACACAGGAAGAGATGCTTTCTCTGCCTCAAAGAGAGAAGCAGACAGAGATGAAAGGAGCAATGGGGGAACACAACTAGGAAAAACAGATTGGGAGAAGAAATGAAAAGGTGGGGGTGAATTTATGTTCATAAATTCATAGATTGTAAGGCTGGAAGGGACCTTGGAAGATCATTGGATCCATCCCCCTGCACCAAGCAGAAAAGATAACAGGGGGCAAGGGACCCCAGCATGGTGACTGTCTAGTCTCCTCTTGAAGATTTCCAGGGTAGGTGATTGCATCACTTCTGGAGGGAGCTTATTCCACAGTCTGGACACCCTGACTGTGAAGAAGTTTTTCCTAATGTTGAGCCTAAATTGATTTTCCAAGAGTTTGTGGCCATTAGTCCTGGTTTTCCCCTCGGATGTCCTGGTGAACAGTTGCTCACTGAGGCCTTGATGTACTTCTCTAGTGTAGCGGTAAGTTGGTATAAAGTCCCCTTTCAGCCTTCTTTTCTTCAGGCTGAAGAGTCCCGATTCCTTCAGCCTTTTGTTATATGGCTTGACTTTTAAGATTGATCAGATGGGTGGTTCTTCTTTGGATTCCCTCAAGCTTGTCCATGTTGTTAAATTCAGTGCCCAGAATTGGATGCAGTACTTGAGCTGCAGTCTCACCAGTTCTGAGTAGAGCAGAAGAATCACTTCTTTGGTTTTGCTGGAGATGCATTGATTGATGCATGCCAGAGTATTTGCCCTACTGGCTACAGCGTCACACTGTCAGATCATATTCATAATGTGGTCTATTATTACCCCCAGGTCCCTTTCATTCATGGTGCTAGTCAGTTTGGTGTCGCCAAGCCTGTAAGCATGTTGGGGGTTGCTAATCCCATGGTGGAGCACTTTACACTTCTTGACATTAAACTTCATCAGGTTCCAATCCGCCAAACTTGCTAGCCTGTTGTCAAGCATGACCATGCTCTCCCATAACTTGGTGTCATTCGTGAACTTGGCCAGTGAGCTCTTCACCCCCACATCCAAAAAATTAATAAGGATGTTGAAAAGTACTGGACAGAGCACCTACCCCTCCAGGCAGAGCCGACTCGAGCACAGTGCAGGATCTGGGAAATCAGCTCATGCAGGGCCCCATCCTGTTCCCGCATGCCCTGGATGTGAAGAAGTTGCCACCGCCATTGGTGGCTGCACCAGTGGTGCGGGGGTGGGTGGGAAGCGTGGGGTAGTGAGCAGCCAGATGTGAAGCCAGTGATGCAGAGTTGCCACAGCCACTCCACCCGGCTCCGCAGGCCCTCCAAAGTGCAGGGCCCAGGGCGATCACCCCAAGTTGCACCCACCTAGGGACGGCCATGCCTGTGGGACACTGCTGTCAGCTTCTCACCAGGATGACATAGATTTGTTCACTATGACCTGGGTTCTGTCCTGCACCCAGTTTCTCACTCACCTGACTGTCTTGGAGTTAAGCCCACAATCCTCCAATTTTCTCGTCAGGACATTGTAGGGTACTAGATCAAAGGCCTTTTGGAAGTCAAGGTATACAATGTCAACCTCCTTTCTTGTGTCCAGGTGGTGAGTTACTTAGTCATAGAAGGAGATGAGGTTGGTAAGGCAAGACCTGCCCGTGATGAAGCCATGCTGGCTGTCACTCAGAATCTTACCTTCTGCAAGCTTATTGCAGATAGCCTCCTTGAACTTGCTGAGGAGAATGAGGTGCTTCTGTCTTGCTGAAGAGAATGAGGGGCTTCTACATACCTTAAGTACCTATTTGGCTCATGTTACTGGAGTGTCTCCTAATCCTCAGTGCAGTGTTTCTCAACCAGTGCCCCACAGCATCCTGGGGTTCCTGGAGATCTTTTTAAGGAGGATGCAGGGTATTGCACAATATTAGCACTGGTGGGTGAGAAAACACTTGCACACAATTCACAAGACAGAGTTTGTTTCTGGTAGGGATGAGTGCAGTGAGGTAAGATGGTTGGTGGGTGCAGGTGTATAAGGCTAGAAGAGTTTGAAGATGTGCAGTAAAGTCATGGTTGTGTGCAACTGCTAGAGTGTGTGCTGCAGCTTTCTGTAACAGCTTGAGAGTGTTCCCATTTGTGTTTGAGAGCTGGGAAGCTGCTTGTATACAGCTAAAGAACAGCAAGTCCATCTCTGCAGCATGAGAAGAAAACATAGGGACTGCCAGCTCTGAAGCAGGCAGTGCTGCATGCACAGAATGCTTCCTTTTTTGGAAGGCAGAAAAGTCTGGCAAAGTATGACCCTCTGTGGTTTAAAAAGGAACTACCGTGCAGATAATGGTAAATTATTTTCCATAGAGAGCATCCTAATCGAAAGCTTGTCTCACAAGCCACTGTCCCTCCAGTTTGTGATATTGTTGTGGGGTTTACCTTTTTTACCTTGGGCAATCAAATAATTTCCCTGTGGCAACTAGCAAGGCCTGACATACATAGGTCAGGAAAACACTTCTGTATGTACCACTACTTGCAGGCTCCCAATGCTTGACAAAGGGTATTTGTGCCTGAAAGTTTGCAGAAGTTTTTTCCAACTAGTTGGTCTAATAAGAGATATCCTTGCCTGACACTACTTTTTATGCAGTTCAGCAAGTGGACACAAAGGGGAGCCATTGCAATATGACCAGCCAGACAGCTCTTCATGGGTAACTAGCAAGTGCTCTGTGGGTGGCAGGTTGAACACTGCTCTTCTAGGTCATTTTACCATGGTGCAGGATACTATTCTAGCATTTTATTGTTCAGGTTTCCCATCCCATTCTCTCTGCTTATTGCTTTTTCTCCTCCTCTTCCTGGTTTGTGAAGCTTGTCTCTCATCTTGGGAAGTAGGTGCTACATCAGTCCCTATTCTGTGACTGGCACATGCATGCAAATAGCCAGCTTTCTACCAGCTGCTCCTCCTGGCATACACATGGACATTCACAAGAGTCTGTTTAGGGCTCTCTGCCTTGGATAGCTGCAGGGCACTCTTCTAGGGGTGACCTCTTGAGCCTGTTGAAAGGTTTCAGGTGTTATGGAACGTAGATGCTCTCCTGTTTGGCAATAGTAGCTGCAAAGAGCATATTACATCAACCATACAAAGAATGCATTAGCCTTCTCTTTGCTTTTGGATGAAATTTGAAGTGTTACTGATGATTTAGGGGCATCTATGTGATCGGGTTCTGGAAGCCCAAGAGCTGGCTCATGGGTGACTGGTACCTCCTGAGTCAGGGTGGGCACTTGCCCCACCAGTGGCCAGTCAGTGACGGGGGGAGTCCCCCTGCAGCCAATCACGCTGTCCAGGGGGAGGGTCATGCTGACCGGGGCGGGGAAAGGGAAGGTCCTGGGATGATCACACCAACTTGTGGGGGGGAATTTCACCTGCAGCCAGTTGCATGTGCTGACCTGGAAACAGCATTCCCTCTAAGCTGCCTCTGAGAGGGAATGCTTCCTGGAAGTGCCTGTGGCACCCCCACTACCCAACCAGTGCTCTCAAGGGGGGCACCAGCATTCCCGCCTTCCCCCCTGCCCGCTGCCTAAGTGGGGAATGCTGCTGTGACAGAGTGCCCTGGGTGGGGGGTGTGCACCAGTGCTCTCAAGGGGTGCACATACACCCCCATGCAGCCCCTACGCGTTGCCACTGAGACTGCCTTTCCTGATCAGTATTCCTTCTAAGCTGCATGCGTGCACGGTCATGCACAAGAAAACATCATGCCACACAATGACTTTTTAATGCTGCGCACACAGTGGTGTAGCGATTGGTAGAGGGCCATGGCCCCTGGGCACTGGCCTGGGAGAGATGTCCAGTGCCATAGCAAAGGAGTGCTGACACTTCTCCCGCTGCCACCACTGACTTCTTATCCAGCCGCTCACCACCTGCCGCAACCCAGCCACAGGCTGCTGCAGGAGTGGGAAGGGGAGGGCACACTGAGATACCCACTCACTCCAGGATTGCTCATGGATCACTAAACGTTAGAGGGAACATTGTTCCTGATAGGTGCCATCTAACCAGAAGAGATCTTTTGGTGTCCTTTTGCTAATGGTCTTTAACTTAAAATATCAGCTATCTGGAGGAAAAATGTTCTAAATGAAGGGTCCTCCCTCTTTAGAATGTGCCTCCCTCAGAGGAATACCATGTTGCTGACCTTCAAAGCCTCATGCAAAGCATATCTGTTTTCTCAAGCTTTTGCCTGACAGGGTGATTTTGGGAGTGTGAAGTTTATTCTCAGGAGCAGAAGTAATGCACATGCATCCAGGGACCATCTGAAGGGTACTTTCTACAGATCAGAAATAATAAATAAATAAGTACCACTTGATTTATGTTCTGGATTCTCTTTGTTGGCATCTCAGCCCCTTCTTAAACTCTGTATACCTGAGCATCTGACAGAAGACCCATGATACCACTTGCTTTCTCCTAGAATGAGTAGTCATTTAGGGATAAGCTGACTGCACAAAAAAGTCAACATTGTTTGAGTCAGTGGGCATGCCTACATGTGTGCTTTAATGCAGTCTCTGATTGATTTTTATCACAAATTCAACAATCATCACCTCTCCATCAAACTACCTCTTGAATACTCCAACACCAACATTTCTTTTTTAGACACTATGACAATATCCGAAATGGTAAAATGCAAAGCACCATATACAGGAAACCCAAGGACCAACATACACATCTACAGAGAACCTGCAATCACCCTAAACACACCAAAAAAAACGTAGTTTATAGTCAAGGTCTCTGATACTGCCAGATTTGCACTGAGGAGAATACCCACAATCGTCACCTCACAAATCTCAAAAGGGCTTTCACCCAACAAGGACACTTCTCCGGAGAGGTAGATGCACATTTGAAAGAGCCACCTGGATACCATGTAAAGAATTGCTGCAGTACAAAAAGACATGCACACTAGTTATGACATACTATCCTTCACTGGGAACTACATGGAAAATCCTCAAAAAATTGCAATCCATACTAGAAGAAGACCCAATTCTCAAAGAGATCTTTCCAGAATCACCAATCCTAGCCTTTAAACAAGCAGTGAACCTTGTTAAACTCATCACCAGAAGCAAAATTCCTATGGCCCAAAGATACCAAATGGATCCAGACCATGTCAAGACAAGAAATGTAAAACCTGCCAACACATTTTCATGAGTCCCACAACAGAACTTATACCTGCACCTTCAGAAATGTTATACATCTCATCCAGTGCACTAAATGCCCTGATGAAAAATACGTAGGAGAAACCAAACAACAACTGCACACCAGAATGAATGTACACTGAAAATCCATCAAAGACAAAAATATCCAATTACCTGTGTGTGCACTTTTCTCACAGGGCAGTCACTGCCTTTCTGATCTCTCAGTTCTAATCCTGAAAAGGAACTTCCAAAACACCTTTTGTGGGCGATGCCATGAACGTCACTTTGTAAATCTACTAGATACAAAAAATACGTGTCAGGGGCAAGGGAACCGCTGAGCCGTGGGGACCCAGTGTCAATGGTGGGAGCCCCAAGCCACAGATCTTGTTGGTGTCACTTCACCGTGGACCCTGCCAACAGACCTGTGTCATGCTGTGCCATGGGAATGGGGTGGCGATGGCAGGACCGCCGCACCATAAGCCCCACTGGCAGCATCGCGATACACCAAGTTTTAAAAGCACGGCAGTGACAGGTCCACCACGCCACAGGACTCACCAGCACAGCTGTGGCATCTTGAGCTGCAGCCAACAAGGTCCAGGAAGCTTGAAGGAAAAAAAAAGCTGGTGCCGGCATGGGTGCACTTTGTAAGCACGTGCCAATTAGCCAGGAAGAGCAACAAGGCAGAGATAAAAGCTCCATGTTCTGGTTCAACAGGGGAACTGGAAGGATGAAGCTGATGTGGAGATCCCGGGAGAAATGGTTGGTGGCAACCTCAGAGTGAGAAGCTGCCTCCATGGACTGACTTGGAGGAGTCAGTCCACCCACCTGCAGAGGAGATGTGGAAATCTGACTGTGGAGAGTGGAAAAAAGACAGTGGTGGACCTACAGGACAAGACAAGAGTGAGGACTTGTAACACAACTTTGTTCATGCCACATCAGAGTAACAATGGGTTGGCATTAGGTGGAGTGTAGGGGAGGTGGAGCCCCAATGTCCTTGCACTAACAAGTGTCCCTAGCAACACACCACTGAGCTGAAATTAACAGGAGTCCCCAAGAATAAAATTTCATCAAAGATGTGGCAGGAGAGAAGGTCTGGATAACTGGTGCCAGGGATCAAACTGTCGGGCTGCAGGACTACAGTTAGCTCTAGGAGGCTAGAAAAGCCTAAACGGGGAGCTTAGGACAGGCATGGGAAGTTACAAATTGGTGCATTGGCTGGGAACCAGGGAAGATAACAGAACCCTGAAGGCTGACACCAAAATGGAGGTCAATATGATGCCACAAGTAGAGTTGTTAGGACAAATGGTAAAAGCGGTGATGAAAGTATTTGAGGTGCAACAACAACAAGCCCTACGACAAAGCAAGTAGCTTAGGTGCAACTGGTCTACCTTCAAGATGCATAAGATGTTGAAAGAAGATGATACAGAAGTGTTTATTGAGGCATTTGAAAGGAACGTGTAACCGCCGGGCCTCATACATCTTACCTCGGGCTTCCTTGCTCTGAGTGTTTACAGGTACTTGGCTTGTCATCGCAGGTGGCCTTCTGGGAGGTTTTGCCACATGCTGCAGTCTGCCCTTTCTCGCCTGCTACAACTCGGATCTTTCAGTGGTTGGGGCTTCGTGTAGCATGGTCACTCTCGTCAGGTACCTGCATCGTAGATGTCTTCTGCGAGGCTCCTCCTCCCCTGCACCTTGCCCTTACCCAGTCCAGCGGATCTTGGCTGTTTCTGTGGGTGCCCGAATAATTCCCCAGATACACAAATAACGAGCTCACCCCTCGCTCTAATTCCCTGCTGTCACGCTCTTGGCCCCTTCTAATTCAGGGAAACACAAAACCTTTCAAAACGCAACTAAAACTCAATGGGCCTCATGAGAGGCATAACCCTGCCCCTGTTAGGCTTCCTAGTGGAACCAGTATCCCCTCTACCCCTCCGCTTAGCGACCAGGTCACTCGCCAGTGGCTCAGTTCAGTAGCCCTCTCCTTCTGTGTCGGATTTCCGCCACTCCTTGCTCGGTATCCCCTGGTGTCACCTTCTCTCTGGGTCTTCCCCAGCCTGCAGCCCTCTCTCCAGGTCTTCCCTGGACTGCAGCCTTCTCTCCAGGTCTTTCCCAAATCGCAGCCCTATCTCCGGGTCTTCTTTGGTCTGTTGACCCCTCCGCGCCACCGAGGCTCTTACCGCTCTCTCTCCCAGTTCACTCACTGGTGTTGTGCTGTCCTCTGGTGTTGGCTTGTCCCTGGGTTTCTTTAATTCTCTTTGGTAAGCGCCAGCAGTCAGCTCCAGCATTCCGCTCCTCCAGCTGACTCCACTGGCCAGACTCCTTCCCTGCAGCCACATGAGCAGCCCGCTCCTCTCTGCTGCTGGCCCTTTTATCTCCACCGGCTGGTGATTAGGAGTGACGTCATCCGCCAACCGCATGTGACTTCTGACTGGAGTCGGAAGCGGACTGGCCAAGTTCGCTGATGACACAAAACTTTGGGGCAAAGCATCCACACCAGAAGACAGGCAGGCGATCCAGGCTGACCTGGACAGGCTCAGCAAGTGGGCAGATGAGAATCTGATGGTACTCGATGCCAATAAATGCAAGGTTCTCCACCTTGGGAAGAAAAACCCGCAGCATCCTTATAGGCTCGGCAGTACTATGCTGGCTAGCACTATGGAAGAAAGAGACTTGGGGGTCATCATTGACCACAAGATGAACTTGAGCCTGCAGTGCGATGCTGTGGCTAGTAAAGCGACCAAAACACTGGCTTGCATCCATAGATGCTTCTCAAGCAAATCCCGGGACAACATTCTCCCCTTGTACTTGACCTTAGTGAGGCCACAGCTGGAGCACTGTGTCCAGTTTTGGGCTCCACAATTCAAAAGGGATGTGGAGAAGCTTGAGAGAGTCCAGAGAAGAGCCACGCACATGATCAGGGAAACAGACCCTACAATGACAGGCTGAGAGCCATGGGACTCTTTAGCCTGGAAAAGTGCAGGCTCGGGGGTGATCTGATAGCCACCTATAAGTTTATCGGGGTGATCACCAGTGTCTGGGGGAATGTTTGTTCACCAGAGTGCCCCAAGGGATGATGACAAGGTCGAATGGTCATAAACTACTACAAGACCGTTTCAGGCTGGACAGAAGGAAGAATTTCTTTACTGTCTGAGTCCCCAAAGTCTGGAACAGCCTGCCACCAGAGGTGGTTCAAGCGCCTACATTGAACACCTTCAAGAGCAAACTGGATGCTTATCTTGCTGGGATCCTATGACCTCAACTGACTTCCTGCCCTTTGGGCAGGGGGCTGGACTCGATGATCTTCTGAGGTCCCTTCCAGCCTTAATGCCTATGAAATCTATGACTTAAGGTGGTGTCCAGGCCATGCACGAGCTTCTTCTGCCGTCCCTGTTCTTCCTCGCGTCCTGCGGTAAGTTATTTTTTTTCCTCTCCGTTCCGCCTCCTGCTCCTGGCTCTGGGACTCCCTCCATGGGCTCAGGAGTCTCCCCGGTCTTTCTCCGCCTGTGACAGAATGCTATACAAACTAGATTGGATAGATCTTTGTGAGCAGGGCATTTATGGTAATTGCTAATTGGAAAGGCCCAAGCAGCTTATAGGGCAAAACATATGACTATGACAAAAGTCAAGCTGGCAATTTTACATCAGCTGGAATTAATCCCAGAACACTATAGGCGACTCTTTAGGGCCAAAAAGAGGAAAGATGACATGAAACCCTGGATATGAATGCATTTATTAAAGGATCTGTTGGATCAAAGTAGCCTCCCAGCCATGGTAGGCAGGGAGGTGCTAGCAGATCAAATCCTGTTAGAACAGTTTATCTGAGACTTAGAGGAAGGAACACATTTATGGGTAAGGAGACATCTCTCTGAGCTGGCCAAAAAGGCCCAGAGAATTGCTGAAGCCTATGCTGCTTCAGAAATGAAGACAGTTAAGGAAAAACCTTATAAAAGTGAGAGGAGCCGTTATCGTAAGGAAAAGGAACATTATCGAGGCCCTTTGAGACAGGCGGGCAAGGCAGTACTGTGTTACTGATGTGGTCATACTGGACACGTCATCAGAGAGTGTCCCCAAGGACCACAGGACCACTGGAAACAGGCAGGCTGTGCCACAGGGCTCTGGGAAAGACAGGATAACAGTGAACCCACGGAGGAGATGGATTGTAACTTTGGTGGGGGAAGTGATGTTATAGTGTGGGATCACTCCGATGTCACAGCGTGGATAGTGGGCTGAGTTTATAGGCTACACTCGACACAAGGTGCTTGCAGTTGCTCATAAGGTCCGGCCTGGTACTGGAAGATGCCATAACATGGTGTAAGCCATTTAGGATAAGGTGCATACATGGTAAGGCCAAACAGTATCAGAGGGGATATGTGAGGGCTAGAATAGCAAACAGAGCAGGTAGGATGAAGGTGGGGTTTGTCCCCAGCCTAAATAGAAAAATGATCTTGGGGAGAAATTGGTCCCCTTTGTATGATGTTCTAGAAGAAGTAAATTAGGTGGAATTGTAAAGAAAGGGATAGTCCCAAATAGAAGGCTGGATAGCAAAGGAAGAATAGCCTAGCCCCTCTGAGGAAGAGACATTTATTAGCTTGGGGATAGGCCCAACAGGCCCGTACTTCAAGATTGTACAAGATGAAGAAGAAAAGTTAGGGAGGCTTATAGAAAATGAAGTTGCCAGCATCAAGGGGCAAGTTGTGAGACCAGAACTACAAGTAAGTGATCTACATTTTGAGATTTGGGATGGGTCATTATACCAGGTAAAGCAATTGGAAGGGGGTGAGTGCATCCTGTAGTTATTGGTGCTACAAATGTTCTGGAGGAAGGTGTGGGACGTGGCCCATGCAACACCCATAGGTGGACACTTCGGGAGAGAGAAAATGCTAGGCAAAATTGAACGGTGGTTCTTTTGGCTGGGTATGTGGGAAGAAGTAATGCGCTGGTGTGGGTCCTGTGCAGAGTGTCAGTTGTTGGAGGAAAGATGTCCGCAGAGGTCTCCCTTGCAAGTCATGCCTATCATTAACACCCATTTGACAGAATTGCCCTCAATGTTATGGGACCACTCCCCTAAAGTAATGCAAGGCACCAGTACATACTTGTTTTAATCTATTATGCCACATGATAACTGGAGGTGATCCTGCTCAGAACGGTCACTGCGCCTTGAACCGCGGAAGAGTTGTTAAAGTGAATTTCCCATTTTGGTGTACCCAGGAAAATCATTACAGGCCAAGGTAAGAATTTTATGTCGGGGGGTGTTAAAGGCTGAATGTCATGTACTGGGCATTAAGCATCTGCGAACATTGGTTTATCACCTCCAGACAAATGGCCTGGTTAAATGCCTAAAGGGCAGAATCAAATGCTTGCTGTGACGAAGCATGCAGAAGGAGCCCAAGAAATGAGATCTGCTCTTAATGCTACTAAGGTTTGCTCTCAGACTTCAACCCAGTTTGTACCCTTTGACTTGATATTCAGGCACAAACCCAGAAGCTTACTGCAAGTAGCCGAGAAAGAGTGAGAAAATCTGGGGCACAAATGAGTCAGGGCTCAACAATTTAGGAAGGAGATGATTGAATGCCTTAAGCAGGCCTGGCAGTTAGCTGAGGCGAATATGGAGAGAGCACAACAGCCACAGAAAGCTAGCTATGATCAAAAGGCACAAGAGAGAGAGTTTCAGACTGGGGATAAAGTGCTGGTTCTACTTCCCTCTTCCACGAATAAACTATAAAGTGACAAGGGCCTTTTGAGATAACAAGGAGGGCTGGGCCCATAGATTATGAAGTATACCACCCAGGACATATAAGGGAACACCAGATTTACCATGTAAACCTGTTGAAGGCTTGGAGAGAGCCAGAGGGAGGGCTGCTGAGTCCTGAAGAAGTAAGCAAGGATCTAGGTCCCAAGATAGGATGAAACACACAAAGAGGTGAGATAGCGGTAGGAGACGGCCTCACAGATGAGCAGCAAAAGGAGCTGGGGCAGATCATCTTCAAATGTGGTGATGTGTTCAGTGAGGTCCTAAGAAAGGCTAGGAGCATAGTACATGAAATAAATATGCCAAAAGGGGTGGTTGTGAGGGAAAAGTGGAGACAAGTCCCCCAACACCTACAAGCACGGGTATATGAGGAGATATAGAAAATGCTTAGACAAGGGGTGATAATACCATCTCAGAGCCCCTGGAGAAGCCCAATGGTGGTCATCCCAAAATCTGATGGGTCGCTAAGGATATGCATGGATTTCAGGGGCCTCAATATGGTTGCGTGTTTTGATGCATTCCCCATGCCCCACATAGAAGAACTACTAGAACGAATAGGTCAGGCAAAGTACATCTCTACCATGGATCTGTCCAAGGGTTACTGGCAGATCCCCATAGCAGGAAAGGACCAGCAAAAAATGGCTTTTGGTATGCCATGGGAACTATTTGAATTTACACGGATGCAGTTCAGCCTTCATGGAGCTGCAGCCTCTTTTCAAAGGTTGATAGATAATATCCTAGCTCCACATATGAGGTATGTGGTGGCATACATTGATGATATTGTAATTTATTCTCAGTCATAGCCTGAACATTGGCAACATGTGGAAGTAGTATTATAAGAATTGCACCAATTTAATATGATTGCAAATCCCCAAAAGTGCGCATTAGGAATGTGAGAGACTGACTGTCTTGGGTTCTGTGTGGGCTCATATGCCCACTATCAAGTGAAGTAGAGACCATAGAGAAATATAAACCTCCACAAACAAAAAACCAAAAACACTTCTTTTTGGGTTTGGCCAACTACTATCAAAGGTTTATACCAGGCTTTGCGCAGTTGGCCGTACCCTTGACAGACTTAATAAGGAGAAAAGTGCAGAGGGTGATACGATGGGTGCCCCTGATGGAGGAGGCCTTTAGGAGTATCAAGAGAGCCTTGTGTAGTGACATGGTCCTGAGGACTCCTGAGTTTTCTAAGCCTTTTATCCTACGGATGGACATGTTCAAAATGGCTGTGGGAGCATCCTCTGCCAAGGAGAAGACGGGGCTGAAAGACCAGTAGCATTCGCAAGTAGGAAGTTAAACACAGCAGAACTCAGGTATTCAACAGTCAAGACAGAATGTCTGACTATGAAATGGGCAGTCACATATTTCGGTTATTATTTAATGGGATGGGAATTCACACTCATAATGGACTGTGTGTCTTTGCAGTGGTTACACAAGGGTAAGTATGATAATGGGCGCATAATGCGTTGGGCACTAATGCTTCAGCCCTTTAAATTCTCCATGGGTACAAACCAACAACAAACAAAATTGTCAATTTCTTGTCCTGATGTAGGAAATCAGCAGCAAGACCAAAGAAGCAGAAAGCATGGCAGGAGTAGAAGATGGCAAATTACGCCCAGAAGATGGCACACTGAAGACGCCACAAGGCAACTTGAAGCTGGCAGGGGCAAGGAAGCTGCTGAGCCACAAGGACCCGGTGGCAATGGCAGGAGCCACATGCCACAGATCTCCCCGGTGGTCCCATGTCATGCGGAACTGCAGGAGCATAGTGGCAAGATTGCTGTGTTGCAGACCTGCCAGCGGCTCTGCGACATGCCGAGCCACAGAAATGGGACAGCAATGGCAGGACTGCCATGCCACAGGCCCTGCCAGTGGCACTGCAGTACACCAAGCCGCAAGAGCATGGCAGCGGCAACAGGTCCACCACGCCACAGGACTCGCTAGCAGTGCTGTGGGGTCCCAAGCTGCAGCCAACAAGGGCCAGGAAGCATGAAGAAAAAAAAAGTCGGTGCCAGCATGGGTGTGCTCTGTAAGTGTATGCTGATGCAGATCACCAGCAGGGGCTGTGGGGCAGAGATAAAAGCCCCATGTTCTGGTCTGACAGGGGGAATGGAAGGAAGTCCCCAACAGCTGAAGGAAGGCTGCAGCCAAGGCAGAGATCCTGGGAGAGATGGTTGGTGCCAGCCTTCGAGTGAGGAGCTTCCCCCATGGACTGACTTAGAGGAGTCAGTCCACTTACCTGGAGAGGAGATGTAGAAGTCCGGCCATGGAGAGTGGAACAAAGACAGTGGCAGGCCTACAGGACAAGACGAGAGTGATGACTGGTAATAAAACTACGTCTGTGCTACATCAGAGTAACAGTGGGTTGGCGCTAGGTAGAGTGTAAGGGAAGTGAAGCCCCAATGTCCTCACGCTAACAAGTGGCCCAAGCAACACACCACTGAGCCAGGATTAACAGGAGTCCACAAGAGTAAAATTTCATCAAAGATGTGGCAGGGAAAAAGCATCAGTGGTCTGAGTAACTGGTGCCAGGGGACAAACTGTTGGGCTGTAGGACGACGGTTAGCTTTGGGTGGCTAGAAAAGTCTAAATGGGGAGCTCAGGACAAGCACGGCAAATTACATAATGGATTTAATATAGGCACTGGATTTATGATACATTACAACCTGCCTGACATCTAACACACCAGGTAACCTTGCCTGTTAGCTGACCACTTCTTTTCCTTCACACTTTCTTCCCCCTCCCCATTCTACCTCTTACCTTTGTTTTCCAAACTTCCACTCATTTGCATCTTCACAGACTTCTTGTTTAACTCAGCTTCTTTTTCACTTTGGAGAACTCATAATATCAGCAGATTCTCCCATTGCCTGAAGAAGGGTGTTATTTTATTATGCAATAGAACAGGAATGGTCAGGAGTCACTATGATTTATAGTGGAGATGTGTGGGCAATCTGTGGTCTCAGTGGCTTTCTTTGTGAAGTCCTAATAATATGTTGTGGACTTATAGTTAAGAACTACTGTAATCCTGGAGTAAACTTGCCAAAGGGCTTTCAAGTGGAGAATGCTCACTGCTTTCCAAATAGAGTAGTTAGGGAAGATTCCTAGCACTGGCTAGCTAATGAACCATCAAAGTCCTTACAGCATCTATGTGCACAGCAGCAAGCTAGTCTCTGAAGTGTCTGTCTTCTCACTTAATATGAAGCAGAGCCTGCAATTAATGTTTCCAAAAGGTGTGAAATGGAGTCTGAATGAATGTAGGCTCCATGGGTGCTCTGACCTGGGCACCAGAACCCTCTCAGCCCCCTGCACCTGTGCTTGAGAGTGAATTGCCACTCTGTGCCAGAGCCACCCCCTCCTCCACACAGCCTGTTTTCATTAATGTGCTTTCTTAGGTTAAGGATCATTCTCCTTTACAGCTGAACAAACAGTTTCCATTGCATGTAAAATCCAGCTAGCTGCTAATAGGCACCACTCCCCTCCCACTGCCACCTTTGTGCAGTTGGGTGGATGAAAAAATGGTCTTATTACCTGGATTATTATCGGCACGGGACTATAATTTATAGAGTATGCTTGGTAAAGTGCCATGCTGAAAACATTTATGGGCCACTTAGAGCCCGGCAGGGTGGCAGGGAGCGAGACAGACCTAGGAGAGGAAAGGAGTAATTCCACCTTACAAAACACAGCAGGCCCTGAGAACTTCAGATCACTTCCAGTACCAAAGTTCTTGGAAATTAAACCCAGTTGGAATGGCAAAGTCAGCAACCTCCTGTCCCAGGGCCATAGATCCAGAGGCAACTGTAGGTGGGGTGAGTCTACAGGTATAAACAGACGTTGCCATAGCTGATCCATTTTATTGAGTGAAACATGTCACCTGTTGTCCCACACTGGTCAGTGCCTCAATCCTGAGGGACAATGGATGACATGTTCCCAGCTTGCAGAGAAGCACTTTAGAGGTTCCCTGGGGTGTGTTTCTAGGTGGGAAACCCCAGCTTTTCCCACTTGCAGAGTTCATCTTGGAGGTTCCTTAGGGTATGTCACTAAGCAGGGAACCCAGGCTTTCCTTGCTTACAGAAACACTCCCAGGGAATCTTAGAGGCACATCACTGTAAATGGGGAAAGCTGGGATTCCCACTTACAGACACATGCCTCAGAGATTGCCCAGGCATATCCCTGTAAAAGGGGAAAGGCGGGCAAGTGTTCCTGGGGCATAAGGGGCATGCATGGAAATTTTTAGGTTGGCACAAAGGCAATGTCTGTTTTTCCTCTAAGCTGGCACAGCTCAGATGTTCTTGTTGTCCCTTTGTTGTAGATGCTATACCAAGGTTTTCCTCAAATTTTCCTTTGCGTTGACCATGTCTTAAGGGAGATATTGCTTCATACACATCTCTCCTCCCCTTAGTGACTTTGTACAGGTCACATTCCCTTTCAGTTTGCAATTGCAGGACATAACCCACAATCACAGAAGTTGCTTACATGCATGTAATTATCAGGGTATTTTTAATGAAGGGTCTTTATTGTACTGTTCATACTCAGCCTGACTGTCCAGTGCTCTGCATGTTGTGCAGTCTTTTCCACCAGGGCCAAGTGAATATAAAACACTATTCTTTAGCTTGGTAGCACTTAGTGGAAGGGTAAATGACTGGAGAAGGTGCAAGGCAACAGAGAATCAGGCCCACTGTCTACGTCTGTTCATCAGTTCCTTGCTATTCTCTCATCTGTTTAGTTCCTTTTTCTCACTGCTCCCTTGCACATTTCATTGTCTCCCCCCAGCCCATCATTCCTTCCTCCTCCTGGTTCTCAGACATGATTCTATCCTTGTATCCCTAGAGATTCTTCTACTGATGGCTGGTAGCCCCAGTGTCACTAGAGAGACTGTCCTCTTCCTCTTCCTCCTCTCACGTAGCAATGGAATCTAAAAGAAGCATCTATGTTAGCTTCTCCTTGAATGGCCTGTAGAATCATTGAAAACAAGGAGAGACTGTCCCCTTAAACAGCTTTTTCTTTGTAGCCCTCCCACTGTTTCATGGATCACAGTTTAGAAACTGGTGCATTGCACTTGTTCACCTCTCTCAGACTTGCTTAGTGACATAGTCTCCACTCTCTTGTACATCATCTTTGAGGGGAGAGCCTTTCAGCTTGGTATGAGGAGCTGGAGTACTGTGTCCAGTTCTGGGCACCCCACTTCATGAGGGATGTGGACAACATTGAGAGGGTCCAGAGGAGGGCCACTCGCATGATCCGGAGACAGCAGGGCAGTCCCTACAATGAGAGGCTACGGGACCTGAACCTGTTCAGCCTTCACAAGAGAAGGCTGAGGAGGGACCTAGTGACCATCTATAAACTCACTAGGGGGAACCAGGAGGGTTTGGGGGAGACCTTGTTCCCCCTAGTGCCCCCTGGGATAACAAGGAATAACGGCCACAACTTGTTGGAGAGTAGGTTCAGATTAGACATCTATAGGAATTACTTCACAGTCAGGACGGCTAGGATCTGGAACCAACTTCCAAGGGAAGTGGTGCTGGCTTCTATTCTGGGGGTCTTTAAGAAGTTGCTCGATGCCTACCTGGCTGGGGTCAGTTGAGCCCAGTTTCTCTCCTGCCCAGGCAGGGGATCAGACTTGAAGATCCACAAGGTCCCTTCTGATCCTACTTATATGATTCTATGAAATGCAAGCTATATGGTATATAAAGAGAAGTGAGAGAGTGTATTCTTCAGAACACTCCAGAAAAAAGCCTGAAGAGATCCTATCATTAGTCCAACAGCCTATCTTGACATCAGACATGGGAGCCAGGAGCCCTGGACAATACTGCACGGCCCCTGGACAAGACTTCAACCAGTGAAGCTGTGTTCACAACATTTTGGGGTGGTAAGCATCTGCTTTGACTAGCTACGAACCTAAAATGGAAGGGTTCAATAAACTGTTAGGATTCAATAAACTTGCCATTAGTTTAGGACAACCATATCTTAGTCTTCTTCCCTGGTATAAGACCTATTTTAGCACCATAGGGACACAACAACTACTGCACCTGGCAGCACAGTTTGGGGAGGAGGTGAACAGCGAACCTTGCGAAAGTCCATGAGGCTGGTTGGAATGCATGAAGGAGTTGGCTGATGTGATTGCAGAGCTGCTAGCCATCATCTTTGAAAACTCATAGTGATTGAGAGAGGTCCCAGATGATTGGAAAAGGGCAAATATAGGCCCATATTTAATAAAGGGAAAAAGGAGGATCCAGGGAGTTACAGACTAGGGCTGTGCAAAATGGCACCATTCTGTTTTGACTTGTGTTTCAGTGGAATAGTGTTTCATTTTGGGAAATGCCAAAACTAAATGAATTTTGTTTAGATTCAAAACCACTGTTCTGTTTCGTTTCGTCAAAGCAGTTTTGCTGTTTCAATGCTGTTTTGATGTTTCTCCCCTAGGCTATAATGGGGAAGCATGAAACAGCTTATAACTTTGTCATTTCTTGCCTGATTTGGATGAAAAATGCAGGGATGGTAGCCTCTTCTGAGGCCATGAAGCCTGCCAAGTTTCAATGAGATAGGTTTAAGGGGTTCTGGTAACCTGCACCCCCAAAGTCTTGAAAGCAAAACTCATGTCACTTGTAATGTATTAAGCCACAGTGGGGTGAAAACTGCAGGCTTGCTAGCCCCTGCTGAGGCCACAAAGCCTGCCAAGTTTCAAGGAGATAGGTACAGGGCTTTCTGGGAAACTGCACCTCAAACTGCTGACAAGCAAAACTTGTGACATTGGTGGCTATGTGTCTGTTAAGGTACAGTGGGGTGAAAACTGCAGGCCTTCTAGGCCTGCTGCGGCCATGAAGCCTGCCAGCTTTCAAGGAGATAGGTGCAAGGGCTTCTGGGGCTCTGCATCTCTGGCTGCTGATAGGCAAAACTCATGACATGGGTGGCTGACTGTGTGTGTTAAGGTGTGCCCTCACTGGTGTTGGGGCATCTACACAACATGGTAGTGTGCCCCAATGAGGCTTCCTCCTCCCCTATAGCCTCAGGCTGGTGTACCACTTCAAAAGGCAACAGGTAAGACAATCTGGTGTCTTTTTAGTAGGCCAACTTTATAGTTAGAGAAATGTATCTTAGCAAGCTTTTGGGTTGAAAAACTCTTTCAACTCTTCCTCAGGCTGAGGAAGTACCTGCAGTTGGTATGTCTGCTCTCCAAGATAGAAGGAATAGCAAAGAAGCCAGAGGCTGGCCTGGCATGCAGTGCAGGCAAGAAAGCCAGTTAGTGAGAATGGAAATGGAGGCATCGGGTGCAGGGGAGCGGGATGTAGCAGTGCAAGTAAAAGTGGAGAGGTACCTGGGGAGTCGGATGTCTGGCAGGTTGCAGTGTGTCAGAATTCCACTGTCTTATTGAGTCCCATGAGTTTCTGTACCTACTACCTAGGAGGCTGATGAAGTGAAGTTCATAGGCCCAGCTCTGAAAAGTGGTTTGTAAATTCAAACAACATAACCTGATCACCAGAACTGAAGCCAACTTCCTACGTCTCAAAACACAAAACCTGCCAACTACCTCCAGTACCCCCACAAACTGCACAGCAGACTCTATCAAAGACAACAATACCCAGCTACCTGTGAGGGCACAGTCCTTAAAAAAAAAGCCACTCTGTTTCCAGTCTCTCAGGCCTGATCCTGAGAGGGAACAATTTACAAACCACTTCACAGCTGGGCCTATGAACTTCACTTCATCAGCCTCCTAGGTACAAAAATTCATGGACTCAATATAGATTAGACAGTGAAATTCTGACATGCTGCAACCTGCTGGACATCTGACTCCGCAGGTACCCCTGCACTTTTACCTGCACTGCTATATACCCCTTCCCCGCACACCAGCCTGTCACACCCCCTGACACCTCTATTTCCATTTTTGCTGACTGGCTTTCTGTATTGTGTGCCATGCCAGCCTCTGGCTTCTTTACTATTTCTTCCATCCAGGACCAGAAGATACACCAACTACAGCTGCTTACTCAGCCTGACAAAAGGTTTTTTAACCAGAAAACTAGCATCACAGGCAACTAAGCTGAGCTCACCTGGGCCCTCATGACTCCACTGCAACCAGCAAGCATCAGGCCTGTCAAAAACGAGACGGATCTAGACTTTCCCAAGCCAGGACTGTGTGTGCATGTGTATGGCACCCCTACCCGCCTTTCACCAGGGGATCCTCCAGCATTCTCAACAGACCTCCCTGAACCTGGCAGAGTGCAGTTTTAGTGGTCATGCCTAAGACCTGGGTTCTTCTCCTTCCCCATAGCCCCAGCCCATACCTCCAAGCTCATCCTGGCACGGGAGCTCAGCGAGGACATGGCTGGTGATGCAGTGAGTGCCCCCTCCAGCTAAAAGCAGGGCATAAACTGTTTTTTAAAAAATGAAAAAAGGAAATAGGTATGGATGCAGTGAAGAGGGTGGCATTTACTCCATCTGCACCTGGAGCTTGGGGAACCCCAGCAGAAGGAGGTTCACCTTCAAGAACACCAGCTGCTCCACCAAACCAGGATCCAAGCAGGTGTGGTGGGGTGTCACTATATCCTCAGGGATGCTGAACACCCTCTCACTCAGAACACTGGGAAGTGGACAGGAGAGGTGCTTATGGGCAACCATGGCCAGATCCGGCCACATTTAGCTGCAGCTTGCCCTGTAGGTCAAGGAGTCACACAGCAGTGGCTCCACATCCATGGCAGGATAGGCAGCTACCAAGGCCTGAGCACTACCTGCCTGATGGTGGGGTTTGCTGCCTGGATCCCACCATAGAATACATGCCTTTGGCCCACATTGGCAGAGCCTGTGGTGGAGGAGGAGACTGGCTGGTGGATGCCATGCTAGCATGGGACAGTGGATCCCCCTCTTTCACGTTCCTCCTCTGCCGTTCTGCCTCCCTGATTCTCTTCAACAGCATGTCCATCCACTGATTCAGGGTTTGGCTGCTGCATACACCCTTCACCCTCAGGTCACAGATGGTTGCCAGCACGCGGACCATACTGACTCACAAGGGATCAAGCCATTTCCTGATGTCCTCCTTCAGCTGCCTCACCAGTGCCTGCATGTGTGGTGACAGTGGTTAGTCCCAGCCAGGAACGTTGATCCCCTGGAAGCTCTCCATTTGGCCCTGATGTTCCCTTACTATGGGGATCACCTGGCTAAGGAGGGCATCGGCAGTGCTGAGGGTCTTGGTGGCCTCAAGGAAGGGCTTGAAGACCACTAAGATCTGGGAGATAATATCCCACTCCATTCTGTTCAGAGGGCCACTAATCCCACTCTCCTCAAGCAAGGCCATCTCACCAGCCTTTCGAGCATCAGGTGTGCAGAGTTCCACTGAGTCGCCACACGCTGCATGATTTTGTGCTGCAGGATGCTCATCTATGCCTGTTTGTCCCACGCTGTCTTGCCTCCTTGATGCTCCAGTGGAAGTAGCCTGCCACCTTCCTGCATTTTGAAATAAGCTTGTTGGTGGTACTGGCACCATCACTGACAGCCCTGGCCCCCTCCAAGGCATCCTTGACAACAAGATACAACTTATGTGCCACACAGCAGATGCCAACAGAGTTGGCATTATGGACCGCCTTGACCATATTGATCCCTTTGTCAGTGACCATGAACCTATCCTATCTGCCTGCCTCTGCCCTTAAAGTGGCAGGCACCCAAAGGTGCCCTGCCACACACCTCTACATCAACCTCCTCTGAAGTGCCTTCTGGGGAAGGAGACCTGACTCTAGGGGAAACTTGAGGGGTGTCAAACACAAGCTCAGCTGATTCCCCCTTCTTCCTCAGAATTTCCCTTGCTAGGGCACTCAGATCCCAGCACCAGCTCTTCCTCTGGCACTGGAAGGCTCAGCATGGGAAGTGAAATGGAGGTAGAGTAGGCTGCCATGCTGTTGCTGGTGCTACTGCTGCTTGTTGTCATCATGATGGTGAAGGTGGGGTTATGGCTGGTGCTCATGGAGGGGATATAGTCTCGGGTACAGACAGTGGCACTGGCACTGCTCCCCTCTCCTTGCTGCTTGTAGCAGCTTCATCTAATCTAACTGGAGGAAAGAGTCTGTGTCTCAGTTTGGTTGGGGAGGAACTTACAGCTCTCCCTCTACCCCCTCTTTAGTCCCTCCCAAAAGGCTGGCTACCTGCCTTTCCACCATGCTTCATGGTGTGTTTCATGTAGTCCTTTTCTACAAATATATAAATGTATTCATGTTCCTCTATACATTAAAAAATATAGGTATGTGGTGCAAAGAAGAAATGTATACAAACAAATAGAAATATGCCTTTCTCCCTATATAACTTCCAAACTGTAGATGTGGTGCAATGAAGAAATGTATGAAACTGATAGAAATAGAACTTTCTCCCTACATAAATTCAACACTGTAGGTGTGGTGCAAAGAATAAATGTATAAAAACAAATATAAATATATCTTTCTTCCTATATAAATTCTATTATGTATGCATGTATGTATGTATCTATGCTGCAAAGCTTTAAATGTATAGAAATAAAATATATTTGTATTTGCTTTCCTATATAAATTCAATTCTGTAGTAATCCTATCCAATATAAGTACAACATTCAAAAGAATAAATCAATGACTAAAATAATAAAAGTAAAGTGTCTAGAATAAAAAGATAATCTGAAATCCCTCTTGCTAGAATAGTTTAGCCTAGCAAGTATGGAATCCTTTAGAAGATCAGTGGTAGCTGTAGTTGTCTGACGCTGAGCTGCTTGAACACACAGCTCAATAAGTGACACCAAAGCAGAAAGCAGGGCAATTCAAACATGCTGCCTTTTATGCTGCTTTTTCCATCCCTCCTCCAGAGCACTGAGATTGGAAGGGACCTCAGGGAAGGATGACAGTCACTGGCCAGCTACACAGCCAATAATGAAAACAGTCCTTCCCCACTCTTCCCTTCTCTTCCCCCTCCCTCTCCTTACTTTCTGTTTCCCTGCAGGGAAACCCAGCTTTAGTTTCAAAACTCATTTTGTTTTGAGACTGTTTCAAAGCCCTCTGTTTCATTTCAATTTTGCTGTTTTGAGCTCAAAATGAGTCAAAACAGCGTTAAAATGAAACAGCTGCTGAAATTTTGCACAGCCCTACTACAGACCAGTCAGCTTCACCTCAGTCCCTGTAAAAATCATGGAGCAGATCCACAAGGAATCCATTTCTAAGCACTTGTAGAAGAAGGTGATTAGGAACAGTCAGCATGGATTCACCAAGGGCAAATCATGTCTGATCAACCTGATTGCCTACTGTGATGAGATGACTGGCTCTGTGGATGTGAAGAGACCAACAGATGTGATACACCTTGATTTTAGCAAGGCTTTTGATATGGTCTCCCACAATATTTTCACAGGCAAGTTAAGGAAGTATGGGCTGGATGAATGGACTGAAGGTAGATAGGAAAGTAGCTGAAGCATTGGGCTCAGAGGCTACTAATTAATAGCTCAATGTCCAGTTGGCAGCCAGTATCAAGTGAAGTGCGCCAGGGGTCTGTCTTGGGGCTGGTTTGATCTTCATCAATAACCTGGAAGGTGCTTTAAAGTGCACCCTCAGCAAATCTGCAGATGACACCGAGCTGGGGGGGAGTAGGAGACACACTGGAGGGTAGGGCTCGGATTCAGAGTAACTTAGACTAATTGGAGGATTGGGCCAAAAAGGAATCTCATGAGTTTCAACAGGGACAAGTGCAAAATCCTGCACTTAGGACAGAACAATCCCTTGCACCAGTACAGGCAGGGGCTAATTGGTTGGGCAGCAGCTCTGCAGAAAAGGAACTGGGGGTTATAGTGGACAAAAAGCTGAATATGAGCTAACAGTGTGCCCTTGTTGCAAAGAAGGCTAATGGCATTCTGGGGTGCATTGGTAGGAGTGTTGCCAGTAGGTCCAGGAAAGTGATTATTCCCCTCTATTCAGCACTGGTGAGGCTGCATCTGGAGAACTATGTTCAGTTTTGGCCCCCCTTCTACAGAAAGGATGTGGACAAATTGGAGAGATTCTAGTGGAGGACAAGGGAAATGGTGAGGGGGCTGGGGCACATGTCTTATGAGGAAAAGCTAAGGAAACTGGGTTATTTAGTCTAGAGAAGAGAAGACTGAGAGGAGACTTCATAGCAGCCTTCAACTACCTGAAGGGGGCTTCAGAAGAGGATGGAGTTAGACTGTTCTCAGTGATGGCAGATGATAGAACAAGGGACAATGTTTTCAAGTTGCAGCAAGGAAAGTTAGGTTAGATATTAGGAAGAACTGTCTTACTAGGAGGATAATAAAACACTGCAACAGATTACCCAGAGAGGTTGTGGACTTTCCATCCTTGGAGCTTTTTAAGACCCAGCCAGACAAAGCCTTGGCCAGAATGATCTAGCTGGGGCTGGTCCTACTTTGAACAGGGGCTTGGACTAGATGACCTACCAAGGCCCCTTTCAGCCCTAATTTTCTATGATTTGGCATGGCCTGTATGTTGTGAAAGAAAGGGGGAAAGAAAATCTTCATAGTGTCACAGCAGATGGATTTTATTTAGGGCTGATTTAGTGGAGACAAATCCACTGCATGCAAGGTAAAATGCTACATGAGCAAAGATTTTTCCATTGATTCGGAAGTGATCTGTGCACACATGGACCTTTCTGTTCCAATTCAGAGATATGCTGAATGCTTCATAGAAATTAAAGATGGTTTGCAGTGCCTCAGGGCTGTTTGCTGAAGGGCCCTCACTGTCATTTTGCTTGTTGAAGATCTCTTAAAACCCTGGGTCATTTAAAGATATTTGAATGGTCCATACCAGGAGTTGGCAACCTTTTTGGTCAGTGCCAAAAATACCCACAACCTCAACTTGTAAGATGTTGGAAGTGCCAGGGGTGGATGGTGGAGAAGTCATGTGGGGCCCAATCTTGTTGTGGGAGTGCAGCCCTAGACCCTTCCCTGCTGTTCACACCGAGGCATGCATACTAAGCAAAATGCCTATGTGTACCATGCTCTGGCATGCATGCTGGGGGTTGCTTACCCCTGGTTTATACCCATCTTGTCCAGCTGTCCTGATTCCAGAAGGGAGAGGAAAAGTAGGAAATTGTGTAAGCCAGGCAGCCATATTCAGGCACATATAGGACAAATATTTCCTGAGAAGACAGATTTGCTCAATGAATATTGGAGAGTCCTATTCAGTTGGAGGGTTGGTACCCTTGATTTGGAAGGGGTAGGGGAGTAGAGTGAGAGCAAGAATTCAGGGAATCCACAAGGATGGGAGGGATCCAAAAATAAGGACCACTGTTGTGGCAGTGGATGAGTCTCTATGCATTTTAGGTTGCTTAGACCAGCGGTTCTCAACCTTTTTTGTACCAAGATCCATTTGTAAACATTGATGGCCAGCATAGGCAGCAGAAGGGAAGGGCTAACTGGGCTTGGCTCCCCCAAAGGCAGGAAGCAGGTATGGCCACAGGGCAGCCTAGCCACAGGCTGCTGCAGCTGGGGGAGAGGGGACCACACACACACACACCCCCCCTGTACAGCCAGGGTCACAGCTGGCTGAGCAGGCAGGTTAGTTTCTTTCTGTCTTCTTTATCTGGGCTTTGGTGAGGGGGAGTGGATTGAGACACTCACAGTGCATGAGGCAGTGGGGTAGGGGCATGGGCAAATCATTCGCCCCTGCCCCATGTCCTGCTGCACTGTGAGGATTGCCCCATGACCTGGGCTGGCCGGGGCCACATTTACTGGGCCAGGCCGGGTTGTGGGGAAATCGGAGCCTAGCAGCTGGTCCAGGGGCATGGGTGGTCAGCTCCCACCGATGCATGCACCACAGGGGAGCCAGGGGAGTGAAGGCATGTTCCCCCGCTTGGCTCCCCTGGTTGGTGCCCCTGTACAACTTGCCAGGCTCTTCCTGGGGACAATGCAGGGTGGGTATGGGGGTCCTGTGGGCTCCATCCCCTCCACTCTGGTGATGCAGCCAATGCTGGCCGCATTCTTACCTCCCCAGGCATCGTGGGGCCAGGGCCTGTGTAGGGCTGGAGGGCAGTGAATTCGCAGGGGCTGCTAGTGCTGGGCAATGACCCCGAGTGCAGGAAAGGGATAGGTGCAGATCCCTGCCTGGTCCCAGCCCCATTCCCCTCCCACCCCCCATGGCCCTTTCCCACGTGCACACATACTCAGCCCCCACAAATTATTTTCTCTCCCTCTGCCTATGATGACCAGCCTTAACCCAGTGCCCCTCACTCCAGACCTGCTGCCCCTCACCTACAGGCCTCAGCTCCACAGTGTGTGGGGCAGTAGGTAGGTATGTAGGGCAGGGGGTGTGTGTGTGCCAAAAGGCGGGGTGAGGGAAGAGGGACCACAAGCAGCCTGTTGCAGGCTGGAACTCTGACAGCCTGTAAGGGAAGAGCCATGGTTTCCAAATCTTTTTGTTTTTTAAAGGGTAATCCATTTTAAAGTTTGTTTGCAATCCTTTCATATATTCTTGTGACCCACTTTTGGGCAGAGATGTGGTTTGCCAGAAAATTTTCTAATGCCCTAAATAGAGCATAAGCTGATGTAGCCTGTTTATTTGACTTATATTTAGCAAACAAAACTGAAAAAGTATACCATGTTAATTTTATGTCCCAATAGCCACAAGTATTTGAACAGAAATATTTGATCAGGAAAAAAGTAAATACAGCACACTTAATGTGGTTTAAATGTTATAGTCAAACAAATTCAAAGATTTATGTGGAAAGAAATTATTTTTATTGGAATACTTGGGAAAATGTAAAGACAATACACAATAGCATGTGCTTCCCTTACATTTCTTATTTAAATTTAAGAAAAAAAAACAGAGGCACTGAAAACTTTGACACACTAATTTTAGCACACCCAAAGAACTCTGAATGATATGCTGTGGTTGTCCACTCATCTACTTCAACAGAGTTTAACTCTCTTCCACTGAAGTTATTGTGGTTCCTCCAGTTTCACTGTCACTATCTGTAGAATCACTTGCATTACTTACTAGTTCCATTTCAGAATCAGATTGAGACAAATCTGATTCAAAACAACCTGACCCACATTCTCTTTTACTACAGGATGATTTTACCAATGAATCTATGGCAGGGGTGGGCAATTATTTTGAGACGAGGGCTGCTAAACAAGTTTTCGCAAGACATTGGAGGCTGCATAGATAGCTCCATCCCTTGACAGCTGCCTGCCTACTAGCCATATTGGGACCTGAAGTCCTGCCCCCTAACACCTTACCTTTGCCACCAGAAGTCCCTCCCTTTGCCCCCCAGAAATACTCTTTTTAGGAGAGGGGTTGCCATCCCTCTGTCCCAGGGAAAATCCTGGAAAAACTCATTACTCTGTGCGATATGTTCGTTGATGGTAAGATTCTGAATGACAGCCAGCATGGCTTTGTCATGGGTATGTCTTGTTTAACCAATCTCATCTTCTATGAACAGGACTCTCACCACCTGGACATGGGAGAGAAGGTCAACATATATAGCTAGACCTGCAAAAGGCTTTTGATTTAGTATCCCACAATATCCTTCTGGAAAAATTGGAAGATTGTGGGCTTAACTACTTAACAGTTCAGTGGATGGAAAACTGACTGCATGGTAGGACACAGAGAGTTCTCATGAATGGATCTTTGTCGTCCTGGTGAGAAGTGACCAGTGGTGTCTCTCAGGCGTCTGTGTTTGGACCAGTGCTTTTCAACATCTTTATCAATGATTTGGATATGGGGGTGAAAAGCTCACTGGCCAAGTTTACAGACAACTCCAAGTTATGGGGGAGTGTGGTCATGCCAGAAGGTAGGTTGCAGATACAGGCAGACCTGGACAGGCTGGAGAGTTGGGCAGAAGTGTAAGGTGCTCCATCTGGGGGCAAACAATCCCCAACATACCTACAGGCTCGGTGGCAACAATTTGACTTACACCATAACTCAAAAATAAAGTTGCACTCTTATATTATGTGGGGAGAAGTGTGGGGGTATGTGTGTATGTATGGTGGGGTGTGTGGGGAGCATAGGGTATGATGGGTGTATGTATATTTTGGTGGGGGTGTGGGGCAGGGTGTGGATGTTTGAGGTTCGAAGGAGGCCCAGACGTGCGATGCTTAAGGGGAGAGGCACGGAAAGCTACACCCCCGCTTCCCCACCCCTAGTACTTACCAGCTCAGAGTCAGCTGCTGCTCCCTGCTGCAGTCACTGGGGACTGCCCAAATCATTAAAGCTCTTCGAATCTTTTCCAAAGATTCGTCGAGCTTTGAATTGATTTGGACCTTTAAATTGGTCCCCTGATTCAATTTGGATTCTGAGATTTGGCCATCGTATCGGGCCATATATCCTCCAAATCAAATCACCACCCAAAGCTTTGCACAGCACTGTATAGGGATACCCTTTGCTTTAGGAACCTGCTGCAGTCACTAGAAGGGCTGGGCAAGGTCACTGGGTACCGAGCACCCCAGGATCCCACTATTCGGTAGTGGTCACAGGCAGTGCCATGCACCTGGGTTACATTTTGGGGGTTCCCCTAGGATTTCCTGAAGGATGTATTCTTATTAAAGGGTGCCACGTGCCCATAGCAGAGTATCTCCCTCACCTTGCAGCAGGCTTGTGATGTTTTTTGGTTTTGGGGGTTTTTTTGTGTTCCCTTTCCTGTTCCCATTTGTTTCCTCCCTACTGTTGGCGCATCAGTGAAAGGGGAGCATCACTGAAAGTGAAAGGCAACTGGAGAACTCATACAGTGTTGCATGGAGCTTCCATTGAGCCTGGAGATGGTGCTAGTGATTACTAATATCCCCATAAACCTCTCAGCCAAAACCATTCAAGACCTGTTCAGAGGATTCTCTCGCAATCTCAAACTGTGTCGGGTGCAGGGAGTACATCCTGAAGGAGGAGGGGACTACTAGGCATTGGTGTGTGAGCTGGCCACCACAGTGGATCCATCCAGTATCCCTCAGATGCTGAAGGTCACAGATGAGGATGTATGGACTATAACCCTGGTGGACAGGGGGACTGTGCCTCACTCAGACTCTTGGGCCAGGCCTGAGGACGCTGCAGCCGTTGCCTCATCTAGGAGTGGGACAGCGTGGCAGGGCACTGTTTGTGCCTGCCACTTCAAGGGCCTGGAGGGGGCAGCTGCCTGATGGTGGCAGCCATTTTGAATCTGGGACCCCCTGCCGAGAGTGGGTGGCCTGGTGGGGCTGTCAGTGGTGCAGGATCCCCCAGGAAATGCCAGGCCAGTTACCACCCCGGTGAAAGGCAGGTTGGGATGCCTTAACCCCTACCCCCCACAACTGGGTGGGTTACCCCTTTGTAGGGTCTGGAGGGTGGACCCCCAGAGAGAGAGTGAGACCATAGACTCACGCTGATCTGGACTTCCCCTGACTGATCAGTGCTGAGGCCAGAACCAGAAGGGTCGAAGGGCCAGGAGCCCACCGCAAGGAACGCCCAAGAGCTCAGGGTCTGGGGCTCTGGCTGGCCTGGAGGTGGGCCAGGGCTAGTGAGCCGAAGGTCCTGGGGGGACTGTGGCGGGCCAGTAGGGGGAGCTCCTGCGTTGAGCCTCCCACCTCACCATGCCTCTCCACCTGCTGGACTCCACGTGTCTCCCCAGGGGCGCCTAAGCCCTGACAGACCCCCTTATGAGCCCCAGCTCAGAGTCCGGGGGTAACATGCCGCCACCACCCCAAGAAGGGGACCTTCTAGGTTCTGTGTCCTTGGGGAAACACAGGCCTAATAGTCCTAAGAGTACTTAACCCAGTACAAGCACTTGGGGCTCCTCCCCAAGTCGGGGGCCAAAAAAGGATAGTATCCCTTAGTCTGCAGACCTAAGGGGCCTCCTAGGCATAATTAAACCCACCTCTCAATAAGTCTCCTACGCCAGTCACAAAGGAGAACTGTATTGGTTACAAAGGGTAGGGTTAGACTAGGGTAAGAGGTAGAGCACTATCAAGGGATTAGCGTTGAGTGAAACAGTCTGGCTGAGGTAGCTGTTTGATACGCAGACACATCACTGTGAGCTGACTAACCCTCTAGAAACACTTACGAGTATCATCCAGAAGATGGTAGAGATCTGGCTCGGAGATTTCCAGGCAGAGTGTGTTTCAGTTGGATCAGGCTCTCTCCCTGTGTCCTGATGCTTGTGCCATGCTGGTAAAATGGCTTCTCTCCCCTTCTTCTTGGACCAGGCCCTTATATAGCCTGGTTCTGACCTCAGCAGTCCAGTCCAATAGAAGCCAGCAGTGTTGGCAATTGGCCAACTGATTTAAAAAGCATCACTGGCTACATGGTCAGAGGAGCAGGGGCTTTTCCCTCCCCCAGTCATGTGACCAGTGGGACCACACCCTCGGCACCAGGCTTTTGTCACATAGGCGGGGACAAAAATACCCCCTCCCTGAGGAGTTTGACCCCAGTGTCCCAAACTGACCGGGGCAGGTTTCTGGAGGGAGACACAGACAGTGGCATTTCTGCCACAGTGACCACACCCAAAGGGGAAGCAGTTCAGGGAGCTATGCTGCCCAGGATCAAGGTGGATGATGCTGCCTGATTGGGCGGATCGTAGAGGGGTACAAACTGGAGGATTTTGGGGCCCAGTGGGGGCCAGTGATTGTAGAAACATCTGGATGCCATCTGCAAGGCTTGGGCTGCAGTGTAGTGGAGGATCAGAGCTGCAGATAGTGTCCCCTGGCATCAAAGCAGGAAATGGGCAGCCTCCCACTTAATTACATCAATGAACTAATTACCAACAAGGCA
Organism: Caiman crocodilus; assembly: GCA_030014935.1. Classification (NCBI taxonomy): domain Eukaryota; kingdom Metazoa; phylum Chordata; order Crocodylia; family Alligatoridae; genus Caiman; species Caiman crocodilus. Next base: position 15,977,978 of record JAGPOW010002067.1, on the reverse strand, counting down.
TGGTGGGAGAGAAGGCAGGTGGTTAGCCCAGAAACAGGTGGGCGGGCCACAGTGAGATCCGCCCAGAGCAGGCCCCCTGTTACAGACAGATTCTGGAATACAGGGCTCGGGGTGGGCAGAAGCACTAGGGAAAGCTTTGAAGGAGGCCCTCCAGCCATTGCCTGAGTCAGTCGCTTACAAGAGGCTTCACATATTTTCAGGGAAGGACCCATTTCTCCCATGGGAAGAAACTTTTGAGGCATGGCATTCTCATGTGATGAAGACTATGGCCTCATGGGCAGTCTCTGAGGAGAAGTGGAGGCGATTGCTGGAGAGTTTCTGAGACCCTGCTTTTGAAGTGGTCTATATGATTAAGCAGGAGAACTCTGGCATATCATCCCTCCAGCGTCTTGGGCTCCTGTCTAGCATTTTTGGGCAGTCAGTGCAAACAGGCACTATTTCTAGAGTTCATTTGGACACACCAACAAAGAGGGGAAACCACCTCCGCCTATGCCCTGAGATTAGAAAAGGTACTACAGCGGCTGGTGGCCCAAGGTGGGCTCATAAGAGAGATGGCTGGCAAGGCTCAATTTGCAGCATCTCCGGGTAGGGATACTATCTGAAGAAGAAATGATGAGGGATCTCAACATCACTGAAAGGAAAGAAACCCTCGCTATGTTAGGTCAGCTGATTTGGGAAATCAGGGAGATTGAAGGCTTTCAGGTTGTGAAGACCTTAATCAGAGCTGTAACTCCAATACCAGCTTGGGGACTGGCCATGGCTCCTTGCCCACTGCGAGCATTGGCTGTCGAGACCCTGGAGGCACCTAATTTCAGTGATGATAGCCCAGAACTGCTAACTGTGCTGCATCAGCTGGCCCATGTGACACAGGCGGCTCATCCCATGGCACTGCAAGGCTCCACATCCTTGGTGGTCTGTGAGGAGGCGAGGTTTTGCTATAAGCGTAGGCACGAAAGTCACTTTGGGGGATAATGCATGAATCTGGGAAACCCATTGCTAGTGTGGCAGCAGCTGCAGGAAATGTGGGAGGAGCCAAGAAACAGAGGTGGGGCCCGGAGAAGGAGCCAACCTGAGCCTCGACTCCCTCAGTCTCCAATGTCTCAGGGAACAGAGATCAGCTTCCCCCAGGGCTAGTGGGTCCAAGAGAAGAGGTCCCTGTGGAGATTGAAGGATGGAGGTGTACTGCTGTGTTGGACAGTGGATTACAAGTGACTATAATTTTTCAGTCCTTCTATGATTGAAGCACAGTCATTGAAGCATTTACTGTTATGACTGCTGACAGGTCTGGGGCTATGTGGGCTAAGTCAAGAGGTCAGTCTGTACAGCAGATATGTCATTGCCTAACTAAAGTTCCCAGAGGAGGTGGTAGGGGTATGCCAAATGGTGACTGTTGCTGCGCTTGTGTGCCTGGATACCAAATGTATGCAGGGGAAGGGCAATATAATAGTTGGAACCAACTCCAGTTTATTTTGAGTACTGGCACAATATTGTCAATAAAAGGCAGAGGCATAGTATTTAATGGTTCTATCTATGCATGCAGTTTGCATTGGGGTTTACCAGCAAATTGGGAAGCCAGCTGGACCTGAAACCAATGCGAGGCTGGGGGCCTTGCACTGTGCAGGCAAAACCCCAGAGAAAGTGCCTGCCCGCAGTGGTCAATTTTTACTTACTACTTCTAGGGGTACTGTCAAGACCTACACTGAGAAATTGGTGATAGTAGAGTCATGCAAGAGACTAGGGCCATTAAGGCAGATGCTGGTTCCCAGTTGGGAGGTTGCTATTGGACAGCAGGCCCCACTTTCAGTGTCTGTATTTGTGGTGAACCGACGGGAAGAGACAGCACAGTAGCTCATGGGACAATGTGTAGCTGAGTTGGTTGAAGCTGACATAGTTGTATCACCTGCGCTGCCTTCACAAACCTGGATTGTAGATCTTGCAAAGTTTAATTTTGGGAGTTCCCCAGTGCTGGTTGCTTGGAAGACATGACTGCAAAAAAACCTCAGTGCTCAAGGGAATGTATTTTCGCTGCATGAGTGGGATGTCGGGTTGACTAAGGGAGTGGAGCACTCCATTCGGCTGCAAGATACCCGAACTTTTATGGAGCACTCATGCCAGATTGCCCTTTCAGAGATGGAGGATGTGAGGCAGCACCTCCAAGAGCTCTTGGACCATGGCATCATCACAGAGGCATGAAGCTCACATGCCTCCTCAGTTGTGGTGGTGTGGAAGAAAACCAGCAAGATTCAACAGTGCATTGATTACCTCACTTTTAACAGCTGCATCATGGTGGACTGATATACCATCCCCTTGAGTGCAAGATGCACTGGATTGTTTATTAGGAAGTCAGTGGTTGTCTATGCTTGATCTGTGGAGTGGTTATTATCAAATCCCATTGGCAGCTGAAGACAAGGAAAAAATGGCATTCATATGCCCCCTGGGGTTTTACCAACTTGAACAGCTAGTATCATAGTACCTAGGGTCAGAAGGGGCCTAGAGCAGGCCATCTAGTCTGACCCCCCGCAAATTGGCAGGAAACGAGTGCCAGGGTCACAGGACCCCAGCCAAGTACCTATCTAATCTACTCTTAAAGACACCCAAGGTAGGAGCAAGAACAACTTCCT
>JAGPOW010002067.1:15958589-15975257 GCA_030014935.1 Caiman crocodilus | reverse complement strand
TTCCAACGGGAGGGATGTCCCGGTCCCCCCTCAGGAAGACCGAGGCAAAGAACCCATTGAAGATCTCCGCCTTCTCATCGGCCACGAGCACCAGGTTACTCGATGAGTCCCTCAGGGGCCCGACATTACCCAGGGCTCTCTTCTTACTCTCCACATACTTGAAAAAGGACTTCCTGTTGTCCTTGATCTTAGTCCCCTGATGCCCCAGGGGATTTCTGGTGCCCCCGCTATTTTTCAGTGATTGATGGAGAAGGTAGTAGGGGACATGAACATGATGCAGGTATTAATATACCTAGATGACCTTATAGTGTTTGGGAGGATGCTGGCAGAGCATGAAGAAAGACTGTAACAGTTCTGGATCAGTTAGAAGCTGCTGGGTTTAGACTTGCTTTAGACAAGAGTCAGTTTTACCAAATGTTGGTTAAGTATGTCGGGCATGCAGTATTGCAGGAGGAAATCAGGAGGGACCCAGATAAAATTACAGCTGCAGTGATGTGGCCAAGGCCTAAGAACTTCCGGGAGCTCAAGAAATTCTTGGGGTTTGCAGGATACTACAGATGATTTGTTTGGGATTATGCCAGGCTGGCAAAACCTCTGAACAACCTCACCTGACAGTACAGACCAAGAAAGGGAGGGTAAATGGCAGGGGAGCCCCCCCCAGGAAAGAAGCAGGTGGAACCCCTATGTGTTGGGAGGACCCATTGGAGGCATTCAGACCCTGATGGGATGTGAGGTGTGAACAGGCTTTCTGGGCTCTTATTGAGAGTTTGACACACGCCTCAGTGCTAGCCTGTGCAGACCCACAGTGACCGTTTGTGTTGCATACAGATGCCAGTCTTGAGGGGCTGGGAGCTGTGTTGTACCAAGAGCACCAAGGAAGACTGAAGCCAGCAGCCTTTGCCAAATAGGTGACGCGTGGGAGAGCATGTGAACCCCCCAAAAAGCGTTGGTAGCCCCCTGACAGTGAGCGCTCCAGCTGCTGGGGGGGCATGGAGAGCACTTGCGCCTCCCCTAAAATCAGCTCTGTCTGTAAGATGTTGGCAACAGAAGTGCCAGCAGTGGAAGTCCCAACACTTCCGCCACTGCCGTGCCTCATGTGGAAGTGCTGGCACTTCTGCTGCCACCATGTCCCCTGGCACACTCAGTGACCGGCCACTGGGAGACTGCCCCTTCCCCAGTTGGGCTTTGCTGGTGCCTCCCCAGATTTGGGAGGCACCAGTTGCCCATGCTTTGCCAGCCCAGGCTTAGTAGACAGTGAGACCCAGTTCCCAATCTACAAACTAGAATTCCTTGTGCTCAAGTGGGCTGTAATTGATTAATTTAAAGATCATCTGTAGGGATCCAGTTTGAGGTCTGGACTGATAACAGTCTGCTGACTTATGTTTTAACAAGCGCCAAGCTGGACACAAGCAGGTACTGCTGGTTAGCAGTGCTGGCAGACTACCGGTTCAGCTTATACTACCAAGCTAGGAGGAAAACATCAACGCTGATGCATTATCTTGGCAGCCTTGCAAGCCTTTAAGAGAAATTGTAATGGCAGATGAGGTGCAAAGCATCTGTGATTTAGAAGGGAGAAGAACACCTGAGGCAGGATGTTTACCTGGGCATGTGGCAGAGGTGCTGGGCCTGCTTCCAGACAGTGTCCCACTGGCCACTGTGGGTTATGTGACTCTAAATAGGGGCAGGCAATTATTTCGGGCAGAGGGCAGCTTACTGAGTTTTGGCAAGACATCAAGGGCTGTGGGACAGGCAGTCGGGGCAGATATATATTAATTTTCTAAAATTTTTGTGGTCCCCGTGGGCCGGACAGAATGGCCTGGTGAGCTGCATCTGTCCCATGGGCCACATTTTGCCCACCTCTGCTCTAGATCAGTCCCCAGTATCATGACTCAATACTGTTGGATGGTGGCATGCTCAGGAGGAAGACATCAGTATATGGGTGATTCTAGAGAAGAAAAGGGGAAAAGGCATATTGCCAGGTTTCATGCCTGAAACACTTGGGGCCAAACATCTCTTCCGTGAATAGGCCAGATTAAGGGTAATAGAAGGGGTGTTGCACAGAGTTGCGGCCACACTGGACGGGGGTGTACAAAAACAACTAGTGTTGCCTGATGACTACCGAGCCTTGGCATTAAGAGCACTGCACAATGACCTTTGGCACCTTGGGGTTGAGTGAACCTTATCATTGGCTCGGGACCAATTCCATTGGCCAGGGATGTCTGGGGATATCCAGAGGAAGTGTGAAGCTTGTGTATGCTGTGTACAGTGGAAAACCTTGCCAACTAAGATGGGTTACCTGTACACCATTCACATGTTGAAGCCACTGAAGCTGGTGTGTTTTGACTTTCTGACTATAGAAATGGACTGCAAAAACAACAGCAACTGCCTATTTGGTGGTCAGGCTAGATGGTCTGTTCAGGTCCCTCCTGACCCTAGCTACTATCAAACTACTACGAAACTATTATCCTAGTGGTCATGGATCATTTTACAAGTGTAACCTGGGTGTCCCCAAAATGATTGTGTCCCCCCCTTACCAATGGAAGGGGAAAGCCAACAGGGCACAAGTGCTGGTGTGGAAACTACAGTCACTTGCAGTTCCTTCCCACCTATCATGTCTCAATAGAGGCAGGACAAAAAGCGGATGTCTTAACCAGGTACAAATTTAATATAGGTATTTATATATATATATATATAGGTAGATACATTAAAGAATGTGCAGAAGAATCGGTGGAGCCAGCACCTTGCATTTCTGGTGCATGCTTACAACATTACCAGGAATGATGCCACTGAGGCCAGCTCATATTGGCTCATGTTTGGAAGAGAGCCTCAGCTACCAATAGACCTTTGCTTTGGAGTTGCCAAATATCAGGATGAACCTGTATCGTATGGGCAGTATGCCCAGTAGTTGAGCGAGACTGTGGCAGGTGTACCAACTGGCAATGGAAGCTGCTCATCGAAACACAGCTTATCACAAGCGGAGGTATAACTTTTGAGTGCCCCCACAAGACCTACAGGTTAAGGATAGTGTTACAGAGAAACCTTGAGGTGGTAAGAAAGCATAAAATTGCTGACAGATGACGGCCCACTCCCTATGTCAATGAAAAGCAGCTCAGGGATCTCCCAGTCTATAGAATATGTCCCAAGAATGGTCAGGGTCCAGAGAAAACTGTCTACCAAAATCTGCTTCTTCCTGTGGGAGAACCGGTTGGGGCCTCCACCGACTGATCAAGGAGCCCATAAGTCTCCAGGAAGAAGTAGGGCAAAGCCAGCTGACATATCATCAGCCCATAGAGTCCCAGTGTGGGGCTGTTAGTGAGTCTGAAAAGGCCTATTCCATAGAGATCAAGCTGGGGACAGGAGAGACTTGGTCTCAGGTGGAGCCCATTTTAACAAGGTGGTGATCCTGGATGTGTCCCCTCAATGTGGAAGAGAAGGTAGTATAGCCTCAACAGATCCAAGAGCTTCCCTGATCCCTGTTGGGGAAAAACCTTGTAGTGGGAAAGAGGGGAATACTGATTGGGGGTTGATGCCAGAGTCTCCAAGTAGTCAGGACTGGGTTTTATATGACCCTGGAGAAGGTGGTGCTAAAGAACCAGTGCTTGATAGGCCTCGTCCAGTTTGGATAAAGAAAGGAGTATCACAATTAACTTATGATGCTCCAGGGGTCAGTGGGGAAGTTTTAATCTCCTCATCCTGGAGGTATTAAGTAGCTCAGGCTGCATCCATCTTAATTTGCTGGGACAGCGAATTTCAAGGCAAGGGAGGATGTAACAAGTAGTAAGGTTGTAATTACCCGAAGGGGGAGTATTTTATGAGGAGCACAGCTGGGCAGCAGTGTGGGAAGGCTACTGTTCTATAGAAATGTGTTGTGAAAGTGGGATGTTTGTCCCAAGGAAGGCACCATGTTGTAGGCAGATGAAGCCTGCCTGAAGGGACCCATTCTGGGAGAGAAAAAAGGAACAGGGGCCCTTGTGGAAGCCTCCAAATGAAATCCCTGTGGGGGATTGGCTAGGGAGGTCCTGAATAACAGGATTTCCGGTGCTCCCTCCCTCCCTTCTGGGGGAAGAGAGAGAAATGGCTCAGGCCAGTGGCTGAAGGCTGGAGGGAGCCTGGCTGCAGTGGTTCTTCCCTGGAGCCTGCAGAGCCATGGAGGGAGTTGCTGCAGGCTGGGGGAGATATCTGAGCCCAGGAATCCCCCTGGGATGATGAGGAGGAGAGCAGTGTCACAGCCTATCAGGGAAGGAGCCCATAAACCCTGCACAGGGTAAGTGTGCATGGAGTAGGAGGGACTGGAGGGAGACAGCCCCGGTCTACCTGCGTGTGGGGTTGAAGGAGGTGGGACACAGGCTGCAGAGGGCAAGAGCAGCTCCTTGGTTCGTGGTAGGGAAAGGAGGGGTTAGGGGACTCTAGACCCTACTTAGCTGGGGTGAGGCACCCTGTAGAAAGCTAGGATAAGGATGTGGCAAAACCCTCCCAATTGCCTGGTGGGGTGTGTGTACTGGCCAGGGGGACTGCCTGAGCCAAGAGCCCAGACCCTATGGCCAGCTGTGCCAGGGGAGCAGATCAGGGGAGAGAAGTGTATTGCAGAGATGCCAGCGCAGGAGCAATGGCTGTCAGTGTTGACACTTGAAGCAAGCACACAGGGACCCAAGCTAAAGAGGACCTGCCCATGCTCCAGTGAGAGGGGCAAAGAAGTGACTATTCCTGTCAAGGCATTGCCCCAGGCTGTCAAGCATGCAGAGAGCCATCATATTCATCCTGGTGTATAAAAGTTATTGATTGGATGTGTACATAAGTAGGGGCAAGCCTATAAGTCTGTAACTCAATTGGTTCAGTGTTGATGCCTTAGTATTTATCTGATTAGTACTCTCCTTTTAAAAGGCTATGGGTATTCAGAGGAAAGGTTATACGTTGTGACTATCATTACTGGGGTTGTGGGTGTGTATTGTATGTTCTCTTTAATAGCCTTTATGAGTTAAACCTGTTTCTTTGTAATTGATATTGTATATAATTAGATCCTGTATATAGTTAACCCTGTTTGCAAGGCTTATCCTCTGTACTGGGAGACCCTCTTCTTGAGGAACCAGCAGCCACTAGAAGGGTTGGGCAAGGTCACTGGGTACTGGGCATCCCAGGATCCCACTATTCAGTGGTGGCCACGGGCAGTGCCATGTGCCTGAGTTGCATTTATATGATGGGTGAATTAGTTTGTAATGTTCCTTCCATTATTAATTTTCAGTTCTGGAAAGAGGTGTACCACTTGTAAACATAGCTTGAGCTAATGGTTCATCTGCTTTTTCTTGATCTTCTTTTGACATTTTGTCCACAAAGCTTGATAAAAAGCTTGACTGTCTTGTACAGCTACTCATGGTGGATCCCATATCTAGTGACAGTGATCTTGAAAGTGAGGATTCTGCTTCTTTTTCCCCCACACCTGGCAGCTCAACATTTTCACTTTCCATTTTTTGCAAATCTGCTATTTCACTTGAGCTACAAAGTTCCTGCAACAAAAAGGGGAAAATATTTTTATTTTAGCCTATTCTAGTCTGGCCACATTCATCAGAAGGAGAAGCATCAGGGAGCTTGCTTCCCCCCTCCCTGCCAGAAAGAACACTCTGCTGCAGTTTTAATTTTGGTTTTGCTTCTCCTTATAGTCTAGGAAATGAAGATTCATTTGAGATGAAATGAAATAAGTATTTTAGCTTTGAAATGAAATGAAATAAGTATTTTAGCTTTGGTTTTGATTTGACCTGCACAGCCAATTTGGTGAATTCATAACTTGATTTTTGGTTTGGATTAATATGTGACCATAATAATCCTGTTTCCAAATTCTCCTGTTTACAAATCAATAAAATGTATATGCACTCTCACACACTTCCTAGGGATAATCTCCTGAAAAACATTAATTACAACTTTGAAACTGCCAAGCTTGCCTAGTATTGTATTGACATTTATTCATTGGTACTAATGAATTTTATGAAACAATGAATTTTTAGAAATGGAAAATTTCCCATGGAAAAATAAAGCACTGGAAAATTTTCTGCCCTATATCTCTGCTTTTGGGTCATGACCCATGGGTTAAGAAACACTGGCTTAAGCCAACCAGCATGTTAGTTCTGCAGTGTTGGGCTAGGGGCAGAAGTTACACATGAACTAGTTTAATTCATTGGAAACTGGTTTAAACCTGCAACAGAACAGAAGTTCAGTGTGTAGCGCTTCAGTAGGGGCCACTCCTGTGCTGAGCCACCTAGTCCCCATCACCTATCGAACTCTGAGTGCTTCCCCTGGGGTGCCTCACATCTGGCTGACCCCTTCCTGAAGCACACCCACAAGCCTGGGGTAACCGCTGCCACCACCCAGAAGTCTGGTCTCTTTCTGGGACCTGTGCCCCCTGTAGTACATAGACCATATAGACCTTGTGGGTGCTTGAGCCACTGCAGAAACCTGGGGTGCTTCCTTTGGCCTGAAGCACAAAGAACAGCCTCCCTTAGTCAGCCAAGCATATGGAACTTAAAGGCATGCCCTAATCCCTTTCCCAGCAAGTCCACCACACTTGTTATAGTGGAGAGCTTTATTGGTTAAAGAGGGTAGGCTTGGGGAAGGGTACAGGATAAAGGAGTATTAAAGAATAACTCAGAGCAAACCATTTCAGCTCAGTAGCTGTTTGATAGACTTCTACATTACAGCGAGCTATATATATAGATAAGTTCCAAGTAGTTTACTCACTTCAGTATCCTGAGAGAGAGAGAAAGAGAGTTGCAGATATTCCAGTTGCTTTATGTAATTTAGCATGGCTGTTGCTTTCCCTCCTGGGGAGTCTTAGCTTTAGATAGCCCTTTTGACATTACCTTCGAGACCCAGTCAAGGCCAGGTATTGTTTGATATCAACCAACCAATTTAAAAAAGCACCACTAGTCACCTAAGAGAGTGACATGAGCTCAAGTCCCTGCCCCCATGCCATGAGGTCAGTGCTAACATAACAGAGAGGTGGAGTTCCCACACTTTAACCTAAAGTCCCTCATGTCTGCGCTAACCCAGGGCAACGCAATTGACAGACAGGTGAGAAGACAATGGCAAGGAAAAACCTAATAGAAGAATCTGGGAAGAAACTGGGATGGCATTCTTCTACACAGTGCACATAAACCAGTTTCAAAATGGCTGAAACTAACTTAAGATAAATATGGTTGAATGAATGTAGTATCAGACTTAACTGATCTGAGTCAAACTGGTTTATGAAACTTCTAAAACTTAAACCCTAAATTCCACCTTCACCTGTATGTGGCAGGCTCAAGTCCTAGACTAAGTACAGTCAGTCAAAAAGCCTGAGGCTGAACAGATTCAGTCTTTGGAGGTTAGTCTAAACTGCAGAGATTAAACAGAAACAACTGGACATACATGTCCTTTTGATTCAGGAAATGCAGCTGCATGCCTGTGGTAGCTCAGGCCAGAAGCTGGGGGGACACTAAAGCATGGCTCTCTGGTACATAGCCAGCGAGGTCAGTGTGTTTGCTTCCTCTCCATGCTGCCCCAGAGGTCCCTGGGATCTGCAGTCCAGACTCACAGCAGCAGGACTCTGCAGGGTTGCTCATCACTTCCTCTTCCTGCTTTCAGGCACCTCTGGGAATTTGTAGTCTACAATTGCAGTCAACAGTTAGTTTGAGCTGGGAAAGGGGTGTTTAAACCCTCTCCCTGGCCCCAGGCCCTAGCCAGGGTTTGCCTGGGAATGGGGGGCAGTCCCTATCTTCTCCGCTCCTGCAACCCTTCTTTGGTGGAGCAGACAGCCCAGCCTAGCCCAGGGCTGGAAAGCATGTTGGGATGCTGGGGGACTGTTTTTTAACTTGAGCCAGGAAGGAATCTGGGACAAAAGTTTCATAAATTGATTTGACCCAAATCAATTGAGTCTAATACTACATTCAACCAGGTTTATTTTAAATCAGTTTCAGCCATTTTGAAACTGGTTTATGTGCACTGAACTTCTGTTCTGTTACAGGCTTAAACCAGTTTCTCATGACTTAACACTGGTTTATGTGTAACTTCTGTCCCTAGCCCAAGTGTCATGGCCTCCCTGTTGTTCACCATGCAAAGCCCTACAAGATCAAGGCGGTAAGGAACGCTGAGACAATGCATGAGATTCAAGCATTAGCTTGGTAATACATGGACCTACTTTTAGTGAGGCTGGACTAGATTACTTATGGACGCCCTTCCAGCTCTGCTTCTATATGCTTTCTATGAAATCCACAGCCCATCAAAGATTAAACAGAATCAAAGCCCACAGCCCATCAAAGATTAAGCATGTCCTAAAATGCTTCAGCACATCCCGAAGTGTGAACTGCATTTCAGGTTATACTGAAACCTCTGCTTAGCATGAAATTGTTCAATGGAAAAAAAAATACCTGCTGTAAGAGGGCTCACTGTGTATGCACCTGATAAAAATCAAAACACGGGATCAACTTTCCTCTCTGCTTGTTTAGCTTTTGGCATGCGTAACTGTGCTCTGGCAGGCAGGATCAAATTCATTCTCCCCAGGGCCAATAAAAAACACCCTTTCACCTCTAAAGAAAGGGAGGGAGGGAAAACTCAGCTGGCCAGCAGTTCAGGCCTGCCCAGGCCGCTGCGTTCACTCCCAGAGCCGCAGCTCTCTTCTTTCCTCTCCTTATAATTGCTGCATGCAGGCTCTGTGTAACATTAGGCATGTGAGGTCGAGTGGGGGCTGGACTAGTATGAAAGCAAACACACATCTGGAAGTTCCTTCAGTTAATTGGGCAATTATTCATGCTGGAAGCCTGCCAGCAACAAGCCAAAACCAACAACAACAGAGCATGGGGTTACTCCTCTTCCCTGCCTCCTCCCAAAGCATGTGTGTGTGTGATGGAGGAATTGGTGAGGAAGGGGGTATGGACGCACTTCCAGCCTCTAGCCATGGCAGTGTAGACAAAACTATTTTTCAGTATGAAAGGTGAGTGTCTCTCACATCTGAGAAAATTGCTGTGGAGTTCCTTTGTGGTGTACCTAGGTTCCACAAGAGGACAGAGATGCTGTCTTGGAACACCAGGAGAACCACAATTAACCTGTGTTGGGTTTCATTAGGCGACTTGGCAGGCAGGCAGGTAGCAGTGTTGCTGAAGGCAATTAGGCCTGGCTCTGCTGTGTACATTTTGCTCCTCATAAATAGCAGGTAAGTTGCCAGGTCTGCTCAGAGACTACTTGAGCATGGAGGTTAAGATCCTTGTCAACATTTACCATCCCCATCTCCTTACTTCATTCTTAACATCCCCATCCTAGTTTGTTGTCACATTCTTCAAGCTAGATGAGTCTTTCCTAAAGAAGAGGTTACTAATGCCATTTTCCCTAAAGGAAAGGTTACCAATGCCTTTGTGTCCACACAGGCAGGGGATAGCTTGAAAATATAGTGAGATTATTGGAGGCCTTTCCCTTTTTTCTCTAAACCATTGCCTCCCTTTAGAGATTGGAGTCATTCTCTGCTCTGGATTCTTTCCCAGCAGTACACCCTCACATTGCACATCATTGGGATGAAGCTGTCTTGATCTTATTTGCACTGGAGCAGCAAGTGAGCATTCTGCTTTCTCTTTGCATACTGTAGGGGCATACAGGAAATTTGAACTCTCTTGTCAGAAAGCCCCATAGACAAAGGCTTGTCCCCCTCCTTTGAATTTCTCCTACTATTGTTGGATTTTACTTCCTATACCAACTGTGCTCCCCTCAGTGATTGAAGGCAGGTCTGATGTGCAAAACAATGACAAACACCAAAGGGCAAGCAACATCAAGCTTCATCAGTGTAATTAAAGACAGTTTCTAAGCAGGCTGCATCAAATCTGGAACTGGAACATGAATTAGTTGAGGCTTCCACTCTTTCCTATACTTCTCTTCTCCTTTCCTTTTTTTCCCAATCTACTTCTTTTTTGTGAAAACTCATCACAGGCTTTTTCAGATGAATGGAAATCAGACAGGCAGCCTGTCTGATACTGCCAAGTATCAGTATTTTACTACTATGCTGCTAAGAGTTTTGCGAACAGTGTTATTACAACCAGCAGGGCTGTTGAAGGGCTTTTGGAAGAGTAATCTATTGCAAACAGCGGATCTGTGCCTCTGAAATAGAATCAGTTACATAGTACTGATAAATGGCTCTTAGTAGCAGTAGCAGATCAATGGCTGTTGTTTACTTGTAATGCTGTGCGTCAGGATATGTGTGAACTGCTAAGTAGAACAGTGGCTACATAGCATTTCACAACACATTTGCTCACCCAGGCACAGCATTTGCAAGTATGTTTCTAAAACTGAAAGAAAGGGATAAAGCAGATGCCCTTTTTATGAGGTGCCAAGTGATTGCACCTCCTGTTGTGGTCCATTGGCTTTGATAGTGATCTGAGGATTGCACAATTGGGTAGTTAGCGAGAAAGTATAGTTCATGGGTGACTGATATAGATTGACTTGTATTATGCAGAGAAGCATATCAGATGCTCTACTGGCCTCTTCAAGGCATTTATTTTTTAAATTATCCTTTTGTATAGACCATAATTTTCAAAAGTGTTAAGTATTCAGCAGCTCCTGGAGCTCAGGTCATTAATTTGCTTAGTTTGTTCAGCATGGGCAACTGGTGCCTTCTAAGTGGGGGGAGGGGCACCTGTGCCCCCAGCAGACAGTCAGCGAGCGGGGGGATGACCCCAGGGGCTGATTCCACGAACTGGGGTGGGCGGGGTTCCCGCACAATCAATCCTGCCAACCTGCAAGTGGCAGCGACACGTCAATGGCACTTCCAGGTGAGTGCAATTGGCATTGTGGAACCGCTTCTCCTGGTGCCCCGACACCCTGGCCAGCGCTCTCAGGGGGGGGGGGGGGGGAGCAGAGATGGGGGGCCAAAGCGGCGCTTTTCAATTAGTTGTTTGCATCTGTATTCCTAGGCACAGACCAAGACAAGGCTGCACCGCTGATGCAGATGATGAAAGGTTGGAAAAACAGACTACAGTGGGATCCTCTGGCTATTCAAGAATTTGAACAAGTGAAGACAGCCTTGTGCCAACACCCAGTGCTGTATACGCCGGATTTTGAAAAAGTTTTTCTTTTACAAACTGATGCCTCTGACACAGCATTGAGAGCCATCTTTTTCCAAGAGGATGAGGGAGAAGAGAAACCCATAGCCTTCGCTAGTAAAAAGCTAATTCCAGCCGAGACATGGTACTGTACAAGCAAGAGGGATTGTTTGGCTACCAGGTGGGGAGTAGAGCTGTTTTGGTATTATCTACTAGGCCAAGAGTCTGCTAATAACAGACCATGAACCCCTGCACTGGCCATGAACTGCCAAGCTTGATAATGCCAGGCTAATGCGATGGTCTCTCTTTATTTTTCAGTAAAACATCAAGCAGGAAGAAAAATAGGAACGTGGGCTTCCTGTCATGCCCAGAAACCACGACGGACAGAGATGCAAGAGCAATGACCTCAATGGTTTGGGTCAAAGATAAAGAAGACCCATCAGATTGTAATTTTGGGGGGACAAAAGGGGGGAGGTGTGTAACAGGGGGCTTTAGCTGAGCCCCTGTTACTAAGGGAGCAACTCAGGGTGAAACTAGATCACAGGTGGATAAGGGGGCTAAGGCACACACTTAATGATCTCGGCAAGACATCAAAGGCAGGATACAGTATTAGACATTGCCCTTGAACCACTGGAAGAGAAGAAGAGTGGAAATGGCTATTCTCAGACTTACCTGAGGATCAGAGGACACCACAGACAAGAACGTGAGGAAGGTGGCCCCTTATCTGATGAGATCCAGAAAGGGAGGGAACACCTGCCTCCGGGACATGCAACAGGAGATTTGGCTGGCAGGACCCTGGGGAGGGGGAACAACAAGCCCCAGTAGCTCCTTTCCCCGAAACAGGCAAGAGGCAACTAAAGAGGTGGTGCGGGGCTACGCTCTGAGAGGAACAGCAGGATCTTTACTGGGATGGTGGGACCAGTGACCAGCTGCGCAGTTCTCTGCGGAGAACATGAGCCCAGGGAACCAACCCCTAAGAGATGACCTGCTCAGCTGTAGCTAAAGAGAGTCCTTGCCACCAGCAGCAGAGCAGCTGGGAAGCTGCAATTAACTCAAGTAGTGAGTTTGCCACCCCTAATTAATGAGACAATTAGCGTGGACACACTTTTTGTTTCTATGTTAAAATAAACCAATGCTGATAAAGCATCTCAGTGGGTGATCTGTCTTATCTCTCACCTCAGGATTTAACATCACTTCATTTTTTCATCTCCTTAGTCATGGCAGACAAGTACAGAGGAAGGAGGGGGCAGATAGCAGGCACTCTCCCACAGCGACCTAGTCAAATTGAAGAATTGGGCCAAAAGAGATCTTTTGGGGTTCAACAAGGACAAGTGCAAAGTCCTGCACTTAGGAAGGAAGAATCCCATGCACCACTATAGGTTGGGGCTGACTAGCTGGGCAGCAGTTCTGCAGAAAAGGACCTGGGGGTTACACTGGACAATAAGCTGAATATGAACCAGCAGTGTGCCCTTGTTGCCAAGAAAGCTAACAGCATCCTGGGCTGCATTGCCAGGTGTGTTGCCAGTAGGTCCAAGGAAGTGATTATAACCCTCTTTCAGCACTGGTGAGGCCACATCTTCAGTACTGTGTTCAGTTTTGGACACCCCACTACAGAAATGATATGGATAAATTGGAGAGAGTCCGGCAGAGGGTGACAAAAATGGTGAGATGGCCAGGGCACATGACTTATAAGGACAGGCTGAGTCTATGAAAATTTTTACTCCAGGTTGTTTTATTTCTACCTCAGCATAGATACATAGATGTTAGGGTCAGAAGGGACCTCAGTAGGTCATCAAGTCTGACCCCTGCCCTGGGCAGGAAATAGCATTGGGGTCAGACGACCCCAACTAGGTGCTTGTCCAGTCTCCTCTTGAAGACCCCCAAGGTAGGGGAGAGCACCACCTCCCTTGAAAGTCCATTCCAGATTCTGGCAACCCTTACTGTGAAGTTCTTTCTAATGTCCAACCTAAATCTGATCTCCATCAATTTGTGGCCATTGCTCCTAGTCACTCCAGGGGGTGCCCTAGTAAATAGAACATCTCCTATTCCCTGTTACCTCTCCCCCCGCAAATAATTTATAGGCAGCCACAAAATCATCTCTCAGCCTTCTCTTATGAAGGCTGAAGAGATCTAAATCTCTCAGTCTGTCCTTGTAGGGCCTTGCCTGCAGGCCTCTGACCGTACGAGTGGCCTCCTCTGAACCCTCTCAAGATTCTCTGCATGCCTCTTGAAGTGTGGTGCTCAAAACTGGACGCAGTACTCCAACTGCAGCCTGACCAGTGCTGCATAGAGGGGAAGCATCAGCTCCCTGGACCTGTTCATCATGCATCTGCTAATGCATGATAAAGTGCGGTTAGCCTTGTTGATCACTTCATCACATTGACGACTCATGTTCATTGTGAAGTCAGCTATGACTCCAAGATCCCTTTCCGCTGGTGTGCTGCTGAGAAGGTCATCCCCCAGCCTGTAAGTGTGTTGGTGATTCTTTTTGCCCAGGTGCAGCACTTTGAACTTGTCTTTGTTGAACTGCATCCTATTTCATTCTGCCCATTTTTCCAACACGTCCAGATCCACCTAGATCCATTCCCTGCCCTTTGGTGTGTTAATTTTGCCCCATAATTTGGTATCATCTGTGACCTTTGACAGGGTGCTCTCTACACTCTTGTCCAAGTCACTGATGAAGACACTGAATAGCTGACTTCCTACCCCTGGGGCAGGGGGCTTGACTTGATGATCTTCCAAGGTCCCTTCCAACCCTAATGTCTATGAAATTTATGAAATACCACTGGTCCAAGGACCAAGCCTTGCGGGACTCCACTGCCCACATCTTTCCAGGTCAACATTGACCCATCCACCACCACTCTCTGGGTGCAACCCCCTAAACCAATCTGCCACCCACCTGACCGTGTAATCCTCTACATCACAGCCCATCAACTTATTTATGAAAACAGAATGAGATACTGTATCGAAGGACTTCTTAAAGTCTAAGCAGATGACATCTATCTGGACTCCTGAATCTAAGCATTTTGTGACCTGGTCATAAAAAGAAACAAGGTTAGTCAGGCAGGATCTACCTGCAATGAATCCATGCTGATTTCTTTCATCATTATTTCCCCTGCTGGGCTTCCACAAATGTGATCTTTAATGATTTTTTCCAGAGTTTTCCCAAAGATGGAGGTGAGACTAACTGGCCTATAGTTTCCCAGTTCCTCTCTACTCCCCTTCTTGAAAATAGGGACAATGCTGGCCCTTTTCCAGTCCTCTGGGACCTGACCAGAGTACCATAGGTGCTCAAACAGCTATGCCAGAAGCTCTGCTATGACACTGGCCAATTCCTTCAGCATCCTTGGATGAAGTTCATCTGGGCCCGTTGATTTGAATACAGCCAGCCCCTCCAAGTGCCCCTTCACTAAGTCTGTGCTAACAGTTGTTGGGCTGGTGTCCCTCCTGTGCCTATCTATGATCCAACTCCAAGGCTGGGTTTTTTTGTCAGTCGGAGCCATTGGGATTTGCCAGTATCCCTTAGTGACATCCAGGGTTGAGATCTGTTTAGCTTGGCTGACCTTTTCCAGCATCTCCTCGAGCTGGGGCATAGGGTAAGCATCAAATGTTGCTATTTCATTTACCTTCTGATAGTCAATGCATAATCTTATGGTCCCATCAGTTTTTGGGACCACTACCATTGGCTTCTCCACAGGCTTCAAGATTCCTCTATGATGCTCAAGTTTCTCATCACCTTGATTTCTTGTTTGACAGCAGGACATAGCTGTCCTCCAATGAGGTAGCTTCCTCCAATGGTCTCGTATGATCTGTCCTGGTGGGGTTTGGATGTGGTGTTCCACTTCTCGGGCTTCCCCTGGGGTCTTGGAGAATACATCATTATATTTTGACACTAAGACCTTTAATGTATCTTGCTGCTCCCACTTAAGTTGGCTATCTGTCTCAGGTCAGGGCGTGTCCTCCCTTCCCCTTTGAATTTTCCTGTCTCCTTCAAGTTTGTCGCATACAACTGGATCCTGAATCATCCATCCCTCCCTTTTATTCAATAAGTTAAAGTGATATATTTATTTTCTCCTAGTGGGCTCAGTCTGTAGTATCTCATAGTTTACTGGCCCCTTATGCCTGGTTACTTGAAAGGGACCCTGCCACTGGGTTATCAGCTTGTGTGGGTTGTCAGGTAATAACATTAGCACCAAGTCTCCTGCCTTCAGTTCTCTTTCTGCGGGATGTGTGTCATAATTTTGTTTCTGTCTTTCTTGTTTCTGCTCTAAGTTCCCTTGGGCTAATGCCAGTGCCTGCTCTAACCACTCTCGAAAATCGGCCTCAGCCTGTGGCTGCATTGCATCATTTGGTAGTGTGTTCCATTCTTCACAGTTCATGTCAAGGGGTCCCCTAGAGTTATGGCAAAAAATCAGCTTGAATGCAGCATACCCTATGGATGCTTGGGGAACTTCTCAGATTGCAAACAGAAGAGGGGGGGATCATAGTATCCTGCCCTCGGGGATTGCCCTGTATGCATGCCCATATCATCCTTTTTAGTGTCCAATTAAAATGTTCCTCTAAACCATCCATCTGAGGGTGATAGATAGAAGTCCAGAGTTGTTTAATTTTGAGTGTGTTACATACTCCCCGCAAGATCTTAGACATGAAGTTTTTGCCCTGGTCAGTAAGGCTCTCTCAGGGAATGCCCATGCAATCCATCTCATAAGCACACTAACAATCACAGGAGTTGTCACTGAACATAGAGGAACAGCTTTGGGGAATCGAGTGGTATAGTCAATGATAACTAGGATGAACTAGCAGCCTGTCCAGCTGCGGGGAAAAGGGCCCACCACATCCATGGCAATCCTATCAAATGGGCGCCCCTCCAGTGGCATTGGTCTCAATGGGGCCTCAAGCAGCCTTAGCTCCTGTTTTCCAGCACTCTGGGCATTCCACACAAAACCTTTCTACAATTTTGTAGAGCCCTGGCCAGAAGACTCACTGCTTTAACCTAGTTTCCATCTTATCCTTCCCCAAATGACCCCTCATGGGAAGGGTGTGACCTACTTGAAGAAGATCCTGCCAGTATTTCTGCGGGACTAGAACCTGTTGTTTCTTGCCTCCCTCTTTCTGGTTCTCCACCTGGTACAGGATGCCTGTCCTTACCTTGAAGTGGGGGTTCAGACTCGCCTGCTCTGAGTCTACCACCTCTCCTTTTCGTCTGGCCAGCTGTGTTTGCCAAACATTCTAGAACAGTGGCCCCTGCTCTTGTTCCTCTCTGAAGTAGCCATCTCCAATAATCTGCTCCAGATCCAGGTCTCATCCTTCTTCCTCCTCCGGGGTACCAAAACATGTTGCATCAGAATCACCCTGCTATTCTCCCCCACTCCTTCTCAGCACTTGGGAGACTACTCCTTTCAGGTGAGACCTGACCAAACTGTGGGCTGAGTTTACCAGAAGAGAGGGAGATGCTGCAGCGGGATCTGGGCCGGCTGCAGGAGTGGGCGGACAGAAACAGGATGGGATTTAATGTGGACAGGTGCAGGGTGATGCATCTGGGGAGAGGAAACCCCCAGCACACATACTGCCTGGGAAGCTCCCCTCTCGCTAGCACGGTGGAGGAACGGGATCTTGGCGT